>CAOLHI010004837.1:0-97369 GCA_948474755.1 Ctenosaura bakeri | reverse complement strand
TGTGGAAAGGGCTTTAGAGAATGGGTTCACTGTATAGGTCAAGTGGAACCAGCATCATGATGTTGTGGTGAGGGACTACTCTTGTTTATAGTTCCATCCATCCAACAATGCCCAATTTAATAAAACAGCAATTAAAATAACCAACATAAAGCATCTACCTTGTACACTGCCAAAAAAACTGGTTTAATTAAAAAAAATTCCTTATATCTAAATGGGAGAAACAGGACCTAAGAATAGATCTGAGGAGGAAATTCTATCAGCCTGTCCTCTTCTTGGTACCCACCAACTGATGTCAGTGAGAGATGGCCCATGATCTGATTTGGAGGAAGACCCCATCTTAATCACTGGGCAAATTCACATGGAAGCAAGAGTTCTTTCAAATGCCCTGGTCCCAGGACAATGCTCTTGTATTCTACTTTATGTACCATTATCCTGAATTTTAAGGCACCTTTTTTTTTGAAGGGCACAATAATAGAAGGTTTATTGAGCTCATACCCAGTACTAGGCTAAGCGTAGGGGTGGGAATTGGGTGTCCACAGGCCATTTGCAACCCTAGCTATGGTTCCTGTGCAGCGCCCATCCCTTTGACTATTTCAGGCATCTTGGAAACCTCAAATGAAAAAAAAAGTTTTAGATGATAGGATTTCACATTTAAATTTCCTGATCCCTCAACTACCAAAGCCAAAAGTCTTTAAAAAAATATGACCAGACAAAGTAGCTGCATGAAGTGCACTTGTGCAGCATAAGGAGGACCTGAAAATGACCCAGTGAACCCTCTGCATGTGGCCATCCCAACTTCATAGGTGGCTTAAAGATGTACAAGTTGTGCAAGCCTGGCTACCATATTTTCAAAACCCACACCAGAAATGATATGGCATCAGTCCCTACCCCCAATATTTGAAAGGGGGATGGCATTAGGGTAAAACTGTTACATTTTGCATCAGTTCTGAGTGTTTCACAGTTATTTGTGGGTACAAAGTACCCAGAAAATAAATGAAATATATATATTTTTGTAGGAGTGTGGAGGCTGGCAGAGGTGTCCTGGCACTTCAAGGGCCTCAAAAATTCTTTTAGGTGCCATAGGCAGGCCATTGGATTCCCTTTCCCACTGCTCCACTACTCAAAAGTAATCTCTTCCCTTTGTCATAGGCACCGGCTGTCTGTTACCAAGCAATGGAGTGCAGAGCTAGCAGGAGGCTGTTCAGCAGACAAACTGAGACAGTTTAGCAGTTCAGTGGCGCTTGCCTGTTCAGGTGGAGCAGAAGTATCATCAAGAGTCTGTTCAAGAGTTCAGGAATCCAGCAGAAATCAAGGTCAGAGAAGCCAGGCAAGCAGGGAATCTGTAGCAAACAAAACCAAGGGCTGGCAAACACACAAGTTATTTCTAGTGTTGGGACACCACCCTCAGCCTCCCTTAAAAGGCTGGAGCCAGCTGGTTCTCATCCCAGCCTGCCTAGCTCCCGGTATTCTTGTATTTGCTTGTCCTCCTTTGAGGCTGCTGTTCATCTGATTCCTGGCCCTTGACACCCTCCTTCCCAAAGCACCAGCAAGAAACTGTAGCAAAATTCACACTCCACCTATTTAGCATAAGGAAGTGACAATCTCATCTCCTTAACTTCTGAGCTGCCACACTAGGATTAATAAGTCACTCTCAACTTGTAATCCCTGAATCTAGGGATCTTTTTGCACTACACTGTTACAATGGTATTATTCCACTTTCAACATCCTATGGAATCCTGAGATTTGTAGTTTAGGAAGAGGCATTTAGAATTCTCAGCCAGAGAGTTATTAGGTCTCAGTAAACTACAAAGCCCATAATTCCACAGGATGTTGAAAGTGGAATAAAATCACTATAACCATGTTGTGCAGAAAGGCCCTAAGTGAGATAATAGTTATTACTGGAGCAAAACAAACAAAGAAAAACCATTTTATCTACAAACCCTTTAAACCATCAGATCTTTTCTTTCCCCCTTTTTTATTGTCTTAAATGATATTGTGTTAATTGATGATATTGTGAATTTCTTTGCTCTTTGTACACCTAACAGAAAGAGAATATGCCTTATATAGAACTTGTATGCCACCATGTATCTTCTAATCACCCATTGCAATTCATCAGCCTATGTGTGCCTGAACACTATCATTAGTTTGTGGCATGAAAATGGTTTTAAATACATTGATTGAAAGAAACGTTAAAGATTTTTGGAGGAAGAGAATGAAAAATTGTAAATATAAGAAAAGTATATATTTATGCTCTCGGCAGCCAAATGTGCTTTTTAATGGAATTTAAATAAATGGAATTTTTATGACAAAAAAAAGCAACAGTAAAAGCAGTGATTATATTTTTCATAGTTCATTTGCCTTCTTTGCCCTGCAGATCTTGTATGGAAGGAAAATGAGATCCCTAGTGAAGTCTACAGTATGATTGACTCTGAAGAAAGACTCTGAGACCCATTGGTGCTTAATGACCCTTATTGGTCTGTTCAATAGGAACTGGTATGATCTTAAAAACAGACATATAGTTCTTCAAAAATGATAAGGAATGCTGTTTTTGTTGTGTTAATGGGGTAGTTGGGCATTTTTAAATGCTAGCTTTAAACAGTTGATTTGTAGAGAGATAAGGTAACCAAAGATAGTTGTTGACAACATAGAACTAACCCAGTAGTGTAATACAGACAATTTGAATTACTTAAATGATGAGTTTGGTCTCTGTCTCCTGTGGAAACAATAATTTTAGTTGAAGGAGGAAGGATCATAGTTCTTTCTCTCTTTTATCTGTTTCCAAATCAGGTATAGGTGTAATTGGAGCTTGGTTGATCTTCTAAACTTGTGAATGGCAAGGGTGTATTACCTTAGATATGTTTTCCTCAACCCATTAAAGAAATTATGGTCTAAATCCAATGGTTAATCCCAACCAGGTACTATAGATGCGTTAAACAATTAAATTTACATGGATGTTGATTGAGACAGTATGGCCCTTTCCGCGGCTTACCTAATTCCGGCATGGGCGCGTGGGGATCACACAAGCAGCCTCTTGTGAGAGGCACTTGCGTCCCCTCTGCTTCTTCTCCGCAGCAGCTTGGTGCCAGCTGGCAGGAAGTGTGAGGGCTCTGCTTCTTCTGTCTGCAGCGCAGCTGGGTACTTTCCCAGGTTGTGCTGGGGGAGGAAGTGCGAGGGCCGTGTCTCTGGAGGCCCTGCATTCAAGGTAAGTGTGTGTGGGGCCCCAGAGCAATGTGCAATTGTGCATCATTTTCGGCAAGAAGCCGAAAATGATATATTGTGTGATTGGTGCCTGCTGGCCCCGGCAGCGTTGCACGATTGCAAGGACATCATGTGGAACGGTCCTCGCAATCATGCAATGCTCTGGAGGCCCTTTCACATGAGAAATGACATGCAAAAAGGGCCTAAGACTTGCCCAAGAACAGTCAGTGGATCTCCATGGCCAAGTCACAATAATGGGCAAAAGCAGTGTAATTATTATTTACAAATCATACTATGACATTATGTCACACTATGACAGTCCCAGTCTTAGGACCAACTTAAATGTCACAAAGTAGTAACCAAGCTTTCAAATTCTCTCGAATTCTTCAAGAAAGAATGATAAAAAGAAAATGGGGATGTGGAGATAGGGGTCAAAAATGTGGGGTGCTCAAAAGTCTGCTGGATTATTTGTCCCTTTCTGGTGAAAGGCTCAGTGACTGCTCAGTTGGTTTGAACTCGGAGCATGTCATTTATTTGGTGAAAAATCTATTCTAATCCTATTTAATTTAGCACAAAATTGCAGATGAACCTTGGAAATCTTAGGCTGTTTTTGCACTGCTCTGTTATAGTGCCATTATTCCACTTTTAACATCCTGTGGGATCCTGGGGTTTGCAGTTTAGGGAGGGGGCCTTTAGAATTCTCTGCCAGAGAACACTTTGGCCTCAGTAAACTACAAACTCCAGAATTCCACAGGATGTTGAAAGTGGAATAATAGTACCGTAACAGTATAGGGTGGAAATGGCCTTAGTCAAAGGCCACCTTGACTGCTGTGCTAGAAGAAAGGTGGAATATAAATTAGTTAAATAATAAATATCTTTGTTACCTCATACTGATCATCCTTCTAGCCCGAGACCCTCTTTGACATTATAGCAGCTGAAGCAGTAACAAACAATTGAGTCAGTGCCAAGGAGGCTGTAGCAAGAGGCCACGAGCAAGGCACTATGGCCTAACATTTGTCATCTTTCATATCAAATATTTTAAAGTTTCTTTCTGTATCTGTATCCATTGTGTATCCATTGTGTATCCATTGTGAACTCTGTTGAGAATGAAGGGGAAACCTCGATAATAGTGCTTCATTTCATATATTCTGTGTTGAAAAAGAGGATGAGCTGATAAATGTGGTCATCTTCGCACTATCTCATATTCTCAAAGTTTTCTGTTGCAACACTGTAACCTTTCTCCAACTTATTTTTCCTGAAGGTTTCTGTTGGACATGGCTTGCCAAGGTGTGATGACTTAGCTAAATGTCACTTGAAGAGGATATATGAATAATGATTAGGAGACATTTTTATGGCATATCCAATCAGTAGCCACTTAAAATTTCTTTGGCCCTGTGAGCAAGATGTGATAAGGTGACAAGAAAGATCTTCATTTATAAGGCCTGGAATAAAGAGGGTTTTTTTTTTCTTCCTTTGGCCTTGGCAATCCCTTTTCCCATCTTGAGACATTCTCTGCATACCAGTGAGAAATGCTGCATTTTGAGCTGGGTCACAGTTCTTCATTTTCCATTTTTCCCATCTCCAAGCCACTACAATGTTTCATCATTTTGTTACTTTTTTTTGTGCATTTCTCATGGCCTACAAGTTATGTTAAGAGCATGTAACATGACTGTTTTTTGAAAAGCTAATTAGCAAGCGTGAGAAACCATGGTAAGTGAGTTCTTGTGTGCCTTCAAGTTGTTTCTGATTTATGTCAACCCTAAGGCAAACCAATCACACTAGATTTTTTTCAGAGGGGTTTTGCCTTTGCCTCACTCTGAGGTTGAGAGAGTGTGTGACTTCCCCAAGGTCACCCAGTGGGTTTCAATGGCCACATGGGTCTTCAGACTCTGGTCTCCAGAGTCTTAGGCCATTTCCACACTACACTGTTATAGTGCTATTATCCCACTTTGAACATCCTATGGAATCCTGGGGTTTGCAGTTTAGGGAGGGATCTTTAGAATTCTCAGTAAACTACAAACCGCAGAATTCTACAGGATGATCAAAATGGAATAATAGCACTATAACAGGGTAGTGCAGAAATGGTCATAGTCCAACTGTCAAGCCACTAAACCACACTGGTTCTCTGGTAAATGGGTAGAAGTAGTTTAACTCTTTTCCTCCCTTCCACAGACCCAATGAAAATCACTTCACACAGGAGAACATATTTGTAGTTGTGGCGGGGAGGAGCAGAATTTTCAAGTATATATCATTGTGGATGATCTGTGCTTGCTATTTTGGTTTTTTAAAACCAAACACATTATGTACAGCTGAAGGAATTCCATAGGATTTACTTCTGATTATACACACTTTGGATTGTGCTGTTACTCTTTTCTTCTCTCACCTCTTCTTAGATAACCAGCTCCCCTCAAAACCTTGTTTGTACATATGTGTAGGTTCCCTTTAATTAGTTATTCAGTGCAAGGCCCAGAATGTAATTAAAATTATGCCTCTTGGTTACAACCTGGTGATGTTGCAAAATGTGTTTCCCTTGACACTCTAGTATCAGGTAGCTTGTTTTTCTTTGAGGGTTAGCATACACATACTGTAGCAGACTAGATCTTATGTCAGAAGAGGTGAGAACATGGATAAGATTCATGAACAATGGTGCTTCTTAAGACACTGGCCACTTTGCTTTTATTTTGGTATATGTGCCATATACCACCATGGGTACCATATTGTGAAAAAGGTAGAATATAAAGAAAATATGTTAATATTTATTAAAAATAAAATAAAAAGGTGGGGACAAAGGCAGACATACACATGTCTGCCTTGCTTTTGGCAGCCTAGCATCAGGCAGCTGAGACCATATCTGAGATCTTCCTCTGAGAGAAAAGCTTTGAAGATGCTGACAAGGGTGGGATAGTTTCCAGCTATGCAGTTCTTCCAAAAGAGCTATGCCATTCTCTCCCCAAGGAGCTCTGTTTGGGACACACCATTGTTGTCTTTGTGGTGCCAGATTTCTCTGTTCTCAATATTTCTCTGTCTCCAAGTATTTGATGAAATGTAATTTTCTGATATTTAAATATTTGTCTTAAGCCTATTAATGTGTGGATGCCATTCATTATTGCTGTGTGACTGTTTTCTTGGCCCTGTAGAATGGCCTTCTAAACTCCTTGTGGGAAATTGATTTGTTCAAGAAAATTTAGGAAATTTACTATTGATAGATCATTATGGAAGAGAATGATTCTTTAGTGGAAAAAAAATTGCACAGGGCAGCTAGGGAAACATCAGAGAAGATCTTCTGTCATGCTAATGAAATCTCTCTATTTCCTGAGGAAGAGATGTGCCTCAAAAATAAATGGCAACCATTAACCATGAATGGTTTAACTCATGTCTCTCAGGTAGATTGGGCTGGTTCCTCATGGAGGCTGTAGCTTTTTAGTAACAGTAGCATACCCTTCAACTGTCCCAATTTGTCACAGACATTCATGATTAATCCTCTGCTGCCACACTTTTTCCAACTGGTTTAAGTGTCCCAGAAGGGTGTCCCCCCTCCCTACCTTTCCCCTTTTGTCCTCAGGCCATTTCCGCAATAGACTCTTATAGTGCTATGATTCCACTTGCAACATCCTATGGAGTCCGGGAGTTTGCCGTTTTGGGAGGGGCCAGCTGGGTCTCAGCTTACTTCAATTGCTGCAAACTGAGGCCCTTTTCACACAGCATTTCCGATGCGAAAGGGCCCCTTGAGCATCGCGTACATGTGAGGAGTGGTCCACATGACACACTCGCATTGGCGTGGTGCTCAAGGGCCTGACATGGACCACTCACACATTTTTTCATTTTTGGCTTGAAGCCGAAAATGGTGCGTGGTCACTCATTGCTCCGGGGCCCCGTGCGCACTTACCTTGCTTGTGGAGCCTCGGGAGCTGGGCCGGTTGCGCTTCCTGTCTCAGTGCAGCCTGGGAGGTCCCAGGCTGCACTGCGAAAGGAGGAAGCGAGGCTCTCGTGAGAGCAGGAAGCTCGTGCTGAGCCAAAGAAGCAGGGAAGTGAGAGTCTTCCTCTGGAGGCTGCTTGCGCAAGCCCTGCACCCCAGCACCGCAAAAAGGTAAGGTGTGAAAAGGGTCTGAGTTCAAAAGTGCAAAGGTAATTTTCACTCAGTTAATTCTGCAGGAAGGAGAGGGCGAAATCTTGCCCTTCCCAGTAGCCCCCCCAAAAGCAAACTGCTGCAGCCCCTCCTAGCCTGTATGTTCTTTGTCATTAATAACTTTTGCTATCTTGACCACATTCTGATGTTGCATGGCCGCATGCATCCTGGTTTTCATCTGTGAAATATTGGAGAGTACACAGTAGTGATCTGACTGCATCTAACTGGGACTGGCCTCCATTTTGTTTCTTTTTCATCTCAGAACTGTTAGTAACCACTGGCCAGACATAAAAAAGGAAGAGACTGCAGAAATCCTTGTCAGGTGCATGGCTGGCGATAAGGTGCATGAGAGGCAAAAAGTTTCATGAGTACAATGAGGATGGAAATAGTGCCTGTGGAAATTTTGCTTGCATATCAGACCCTTTCCACACTACATAGTTATAGTACTATTATTCCACTTTCAACATCCTATGGAATCCTGGGATTTGCAGTTTAGGGAGAGGCATTTAGAATTCTCAGCCAGAGAGCTCTTTTGCCACCCTAAACTACAAACCTCAGAATTCCAAGGAGGTTGAAAGTGGAATAATAGCACTATAACATTGTAGTGTGGAAATGGCCTTGGTGACATAACAGCTGAAATTTCAGCTTGTATAGTTCTGATCTGTAAATGTTGTGGGGAACCCACTTATTGACCTTCTCAATGTTATTCCAAATGGTACTTGTTATAGCTGAAACGTTATTTGCTCCCAGAGTGCCTGGAACTCTGTGTTTAACAGATGGGTGACCTACAGTTGGAGAGTGGGAGAGGATTTAGGGAAGAAAGAGGTTAAAAGAAAGATTTAAATCTCCCTGCCCTGCACATGATGATCCCACATGACAATAGGTGCCTCACATGATTATTTTCAAATAAGAAAAAACAGCAACAACAGAGAGCTACACACTATATAATTAGCATAACATGTGGTTTGACCCTAAGGAGTTGAAATCAAAAGGCAGCTCTGTGGAAATTCTTGTAAACAGATTTAAATAAATATCAAATGTGAACTGGTATCTTGCTCCTGATTTCCTAACATTACCCACAAAACAATACAAACGTTTTAAGCCAAAGTTGCCTCATTGTAGTGAAGGTTTGGCTTAGGGTTCACTCCCAAGTCTGAGAGATCCTGTGCTATATCACAGCAAATTATATGTTAAAATAATTCCTTAGTAACCAGTTTTAATTTGTTCACAAATACTTGTGAGAATAATACTGCGGACTGTATAGTCCTACAATTTGGAACACTTAAGGCATATTTTGCTCTCAGTTTCTTGTAAGACTGAGTTTTGTAATTTGGTCTGAAATTTTCATGGGTTTTATGAAAGGTAACAATTTATATTGAAAGAAGATTCTTCTTGAAAATCAATTCAGCAGCATGAAGTAATGTACTTGCCGTGTGGGAATATTAATAGGAAAGAAAAATGACAAGGATATATAAGAAATTAAACTAGATCTCAGGAGAGTAGATATCTGTGAATATTGCAATGAATACTGTAAAATGTATAGTCCACCATTTTACAATAGAAAAAGCACACGTAAAAAGAAATATTTTTTTTCAATCTTACTCCTGCAATCAGGTACATAGGTGGCACAGAACAGAGGAAATCTCGGCCCTGTTGCAATTGAAAGCAGCAATTCTGTTATTTTAAATTAGAATTGGAAACAGCACAACTGTATGAGCATACATATTCACTGGATATAATTTGGGCTAAAATGTCATCCTTTATAAATCATGCATGTGAAGTGTGACCTGGAACATGATCCTTCTTACGCCTTACGCCTTAGTTTGACTTCTGAAATGTGGTTGCTATGGTGGGTCAGAGAATACTTTTCTAAGCCTGAGTGGGGTGTATGAAACTATTATGGTTTTCTAGTTGTTCCTCATGAAAATCCAGGGGAATCTAGATTTGCTCTGATAAGAACTTGGAAAAAACAAACAGGATAATTTCTGGTCTGCTGAAATAGACATGATGTGGTCACTTGCGATCAGCCAAGGCTGAAAAACTGGTTCAAAGCTAATTTTACTTTATGATGCAGGTGTCAATTAAAATGTTATTTCATGCCAGTAAGAGTTGTATCTTCACAAATTTGTAAAATATTTTTACTGTGTCATCATGTAATATTGCCTTTCCACCCAGGCTAAATGCCAGACTCTTTTATTTAGAAGAACAAGATGGTGCTTGGAAATATCAGTAACTGAGAAGGAAATTCGGATTTTCATTTTACTAGCTTCTGTTACCATGAACAAATATTCTTTATTATTCATTAGTCATATCATTTCTTAAATAATATTTCCTCTTAATTGTTCTGTACTGGAACTTGTAGTGGCCCTCAAATCTTCACAATCTGCTATAGTTTCATTATTATCCAATTCCATGAATACTTCCCCAGCTATTTAATAAGCAGCTTAGTATTTAATTTTTTAAAGCAATGTTTACAGGAGAGATAGATAAGTTGTGACTTTGGTTACATCTTTTCCTTGGCTTCTATTTGACCATGTTGGTCCCCCCCCCACAACTGGGTCTGAGAGATAACTCAAGTTGTAGAAAAAAAAGTCTATGTTCATGGAAGAGAAGTGTTGCTTGATGCTCTGTATTAGACTAGGACAGTAGAGAGCAAGCGTTAAAACCCTACTCGGCCATGAAGTATATGAGAGCGTTGAGACAGGCAATCTCTCTGAAGCTAAATGGGCCTCACACAATAGAACAGTTGTGTAGACTAAATAAGTGAAGGAAAAAACATATTCGACCCTACTATAGTCCATGCAAAAATATAATCAATGAATAAATACTGTGCTGGTGGTGAGTGTGTAGTCTGCAGTATTAAGAAGGTCAACGTTCTCCATGTTGCTTAGAGGGTCTTTGGACAGAGGTCTTCTTTGTATCTGCTAATAAATCTTTTCATGCCGTATAGATTATAGAAAAGATAACTGAAGTACAGAATGATGCCAGCCAAATGGAGCCACAGCCACGGAGAAGCAACTATATGGGAGGAAAAAAAGAAGGGTAAAGCTTCTAATGCCCTCTTTCCACATTACAGAAAGCGGGAAAGGAACAATCTGATTCATTTTTCACTTTTGTTTTTTTAAGAGCAGAAACTGTCCATCTTCTGACAACTCAGAGACAACAGAACTACCTGATCCAATTTGTTTATAGTCTGAAGAAGCTTCTTGAGAGCTTCTACAGTTTATTGAACAAGCACTGGCTATTAGAACAAGATACTAAAGAAGGCAGAATATGTATTCTAGCTACAGAACATACGACTTCTAAGAATTGGATCCTAACCTCAGTCCCAACATTTATGTATTGCACTCACATACACACACAAGAACAAATGAATCAGATTCCAACATACTTCTTTTCAAGGAAAGTGGAAGCTCAGAGGATGGTTCCCTCCTCTCCACAGCACACTGATTCTCCCCCACTACTCTCAGAAGTGACACCTTGCAACCATAGGGGGCAATGCAAGCTCATTGGTGGAGCTCCAGGCTGCAGTGTACGTGTCAGCTGTAAACTGGCTACAGCATGAGAATGTATTGCTCTTGGTTTACATAAAGTAAGTTATGATTAACTGCAAAACCACATTGTGCTTTTGCCTCTGAAAGCTCAGTTTTTCACTCATCTTCAGTCTTCTCGAGTTGATTTGAAGAAGGCAGCAATTTATTTTGCTCTGATCATTTGCAGTGCTGCACACAAAGCAAGCGAACATGTAATTTTGATGGCGTCAAAGTTGAAGCAGGCTGGTGTTAGTGTGAGACTCTCTGTGTGCTCCAACTACAATCTGTCAGTATTTCTGACATAATTTAATTTCTGCAAGTGCATTCCTTCTTGACATAATTTATACACCCTGAAATAAATCCCAAGTGTTGAAATCGAACCTGTGCCTAAATTGTATTGGAATTTTTCATTGTATCTATTTATTACCAAAAAAAAAAGCAACAACACTGAATAAAAGGTAATTGTCATAACAATAAAACAGTATTTATACATTACATTATTCAGTTGCATTTGCGTTCACTGATTGGAAAGCTCTTTACAGGAAGAGAGCAAAGAATGAAAATAATGATAATTTCCATCTCCTCCAGTGTAATGCAGAACTATGAGTGTAGGCTTCCCTGCCCCCTCTTCTGTAATACAAGATTATTTAGAAGAAACATAACTGAACGACTATTAGCATGATTAGAGTAGCTGCTCTTACTGCCTATTTTCTCTTATTTTCATTTTGTTTCATTGTAAAACATGTTTTAGACAATTGCTATTTACCAGAGATTTCTTGCAGTAGTGGGGAGGGGACTCTAACGTTCAATCTGAATGTTAAAATGCACTCTCTATTTTTGAAGCTGATAAAAACATCATTTAAATTGTACTCTTCACGTTAAAGTACAGCAGATAAGTCACTTAAGAAATAAACACTCCATCAGTTGCAGATTGGAAGTATCCCTGGCTTTCTTGGAAATATATTCACAAATAAAGCTTTGCTCTCAAGTACAGTCAGTCCTCCACATTTGCAGGTTTAACTTCAACAGATAAGATTATTTGCAAGTTTCTCCAATCCTCTGCCCCCCTCAGGTGCTTCTTTTCTAGGGGAATGCTTCTTCTCAGCGGCTTCAATCAGGCCACACAGCCCTTTAAAAACTCACCTCTGGTCCTCCTACTCCTACTCCACCAGCCACTACTTGGCCAGCTAAGGACTGCTTGCAGCCCGATTTCTCAGCATCACATACACTCTCCCAGTGCCCCCCCACACACACCCAAGGAAGGAGATGGGCATGACAGAAGTGCAGAGCAACCATGCTGATTCACCTCCTCTCCCTCTACTTTTCCTGACCTGATTTGGATACTGGGTAGCTGTTCTCACCACCAAGCCTTGGTCCCCTCCCACAGACACACTCATACATTTTGATATTTGCAGTTGTTTTTCCTGTGTGTGTAACCCTAGCCACTGTGGAGGATTAAGTGTATTACTAGATGTGACTGTGACTTCCTAAGCACAACCTATGACTTTGAAATATAAATGGGTATCATCATCATCATCATCATCATCATCATCATCATCATCATCTCTCTCTCTCTCTCTCTCTCTCTCTTTCCCCGCCTGTCTGCCTTTCTCCCTCTGCACACATTCACATTCACACATAAATGATTTCTAATTCCATTGGTGTGTAACCAATGCCAAACTATTAAGAAAGGAGATGAAAATTCAGAAGACTGGGGGAACCCTAAGGTTTGTATAGTGAAAAGGAAAAACTAGGGAGAAAATTATCAATTTTCAGCAAACAAATAAGGACTGACATGGTACAGTGGCCACAGACAAAATGTCGCTTGTGGGCAATGGGCATAAAAATAGGAAGGATGAGAGGAAGGGAATGGAATATCCTAAAATAAACTCTGGTTGGCTGGATAGACGACTATGCTGCAACATTTTGTTGCAGGGCCCATTTACCACTAAAACCCTGGCCCTTTCTGCAGGACGACACTCTCGTGCATTGTCCCATTGCAATTCCAGCAGAGCCTCTGCCTGGATGGGAGCATGTTCCCAGGATTCCTCTTTGCACCCGACTGGCTGCCTGCAGAAGGGAATGCAAGGGACATGCTTCTTCCTTCTGTACAGCAAATGGCCTTCTTCCTATACTACAGTGGGGAAGGAAGCACATGATTATGCTTCCATCTATTTGGCGTGGCCAGCTGCAATTGAAGGCTTAACAATTGGTGGTCATTGGTGGATGCTGCAGGATGCCATCCTGCAAAAAGGGCCACTGATACAGAAGATGAATATCAAATAAATAGTAAAAATTTATAGCTATAACTGTTCAAGATGCTGGCTACTAGGTATACAAAGCTGAAACTGGTTGTATTTACTGCATTACTTATAATTGCATAAGATTTGGAGATATTTGAGACTCCATGATGTCTTCACTAACTTTAATCTCATCATCAACCCGATTCTAGACCACAGCACAAATAATGATGCTGCAAGTATGAGCTTACAGCATAAATCTATTGATTGCTAAGTATATCTCTATTTCTAGTTTCTTCCCCAAACACATCACAAGATCCAGTGTCTATAGCTGTATTATAGGCCTATAATACAATCACAGCTCTGACTTTTTTGGAAAAAAGTTTTGTTTTTGTCTGAGAGGAGATAAACAAACAATACAAGGATTTACACTAGGATTTTTTTATATTGTAATATCCACCCAATGAAATGAAAAAGTGCCTCAGCAAGCTGAAAATGTTACCGAGAATGGTACTAAGTAGGAATAATCTACTATAAGACTGTTCTTCAGGAGAATGTGATGAAAAACCACTTTCCACCCATAACACTTGACTAAATGACAACTATGGCTGAAATGTATCATCAAGTATCCACAGCCCACACTGTATAGTGAGACTTCTCTTTCACAGGGCTTAAGCTGTAGCTTGATCCTTGATTACGGAGCTAATCTCAAACATCAGCAACAACAGGCAACAAAACAGAGACACAATCATAGGGATCAGATTCTGCAACAAACCCAAATGACAGTTCAGTCTTCGTATCTACTTAGGCATCGCTGTTACAGAACCTAATAAATTCAGATGTAACTTCACATGTCATGCTCGTATAACATATGCCCTCATTTACCAACCATACCTACATAGGACAAATAGGCCAATAGATTCACAAAGAAATTAATGGACACAAATCTGGCATTAGAAATGGTGATCTGGGGTAGAGGGGAGAACATTGGGCATTCTGGCACTGACTTTATGTGGCAATCCTTACACTAACTTCAAGGGAAATCTGCAATGGGAAACCTGGATTATTATCGAGAACTTCTATTTTTGTCACCTATCACTTGAATCAAGCTAATGGGATTTGAAAAACCTTCATAATAGCTTGCCAATACCATGACGTTTGTATTATTGTAAACATTGTTTTTGTTTTGTTTTTTGAAAAGTAACTTTTAATAGCATACTGGTCATTGTCCATCCATACTCTCTGCATTTCATTTCCTTTGACCTCACCCCCCCCCCATTGTGTGTATGTATGCTAGGCATGACACTTGATGCATCTGGTGAAGTCTATGAAAGCTTATGTCACTTTAAATATGTTAGTCTTTCATAATCCTCCCCCTCAAAAAACCTCTGTGGATTCCTTCCTATCTACTTACAAACATTTAGTTTGTTTTGGAAAGTGTATCGTTCATAACTAAGGATGTGGTTCCAAATCACCAGAATAAATTGATACTGTTCCATGGAAACCTAAATCTCTATATTTCTCAGGGTCCACTAATAGCTCGCGGTAAAAGCTTACTAAAAATGATTGACTGTAAGGATAGACATGCCGGCAAAAGACATTTTTGTTCTAAAAGCATGAGCAAGAACAGATGTCTTTTTCAAGAAACTACAACCCTTTCTCACTCTTATGATCACAAACGTTGCTTCCATACTAACACCCTTTGGCAATATTAGGGAACAAAACACATCCAGAAGTAAAATTAAAATACTCATAATGTAGGGCTGTATTATCCAGTACAGTTTCACAAGGTGTACATATGCTTAGAATTGCCAGCCCTTATGGTCTATCTTGATTTTGTCTTTGCAACAACCAATTAGCTGATTTGTACAGGCCACTGAATTTAATGTTGTTGTTGCTTTTTTAAAAAGCATCCAACCAAGGGCAAGAATATTTCTTGATTGCTTTGCATGTTTTTGCAAAATAAAAAGGCACTTGTTACCTTTCAAGCAATGAAATCAAATGCAGCCACGGAGGCTGCTGTGTGCTTTTCCCACTGTTGTGTTCCTACCCACTTTCCCCCTTCCCAGTACAGATTTTTTTTTTTGGTGAGACTAGGGGTACATGAGAGAGGACAGTAAGCAGGCATGGGCACCTCAAAATCCAGCAACACCCTTTGCAGTCATCATTGTTGAGGTCCTGGTGCTGCTTGGCCAGTGAACTCCAAGCAGACCTTTGCAATGACCTGAACAAGTGAGTTCTGGTGAAGTTGCATCATTCCACACACTAGCAATATACCAACCTGTGTTATACAGTGTTAGCAAGAATGAGGGGAAGGGTGGCAACAATGGGCTTTTATTAAAAAGAAAATGGTGGAATAAAATGTAGATGTTAGCAGCACCTTTGTTTGGACAATAGACGAAATAGAGATCATGGAGTCAAGTTATGAATGTGGGTTTGTGAAAGTGGAGAGTTTTTGGTTAGAGATTTTATAGGCACCATGTAGTAATACAATATTTAGAATGGATTAGAAGAATCTTTATTATGTTCTGTATTATTTCCATCTCAAGAAGTACCTAAGTTGGTAGCCACAGTTTATTTTGTGTGTTGTATTCATCCGCGCTCTCCCTTTTTAGTTTGTATTGCATTTGGTTTTTATTGTGTTACATTTTATGTATGTTTTTTGTCATAATGTAGCTTTATATATAGAAAATTTGTATTAACAAATATATATTTTTTAAAAAATCTAACAGCATTGTTTCAAGACAGAATGTGGTTCCCAAAAGGGTACTATATAACTGAGAGCTGATTTAATAAAAGTTAATAAAATTATTGAAAACAATGTCGACAAAAAGCATCAAAAATTTTGACTTCCTTGGTGATATCCATTGGAGTGGGGCTGGTGAACAGCATCCTAGGATCTAAGCATGGAGGTCAGAGTGGCATTGTCTTCTGAATGAAGGCTATATGGTAAAATTCACTTCTGTGCACATGATGTGATTGTTGTTGTTATTGTGTGCCTTCAAGTTGTTTCTGATTTATGGCAACCCTAAGATGAACCTATGATAGGATTTTCTTGACAAGACTTGTTCAGAAGACATTGGCCATTACCTCCCCCTGAGGCTTACAGAGTGTGACTTGCTCGTCACCAAGTGGGCTTTTGTGGCTGAGAGAAGGTTTGCACCCTGGATTTCCAAAGTCCTAGTTTAGCACTCAAACCACAACACTTCACCAGTTCCCATAAATGACGGGGCACTGGCTGATAAAGAATGTGGGATGTGCTTTTTGCCAATTAATGACATGAGGGTGAATTTCAGTTGTAGAAAACTGGGGAAATATCATACGTTTCTTGGCAAATTTAGCTTTTCAAGGATTAATCCTGTGTGCATTGCATCAAGAGGGAATGTTTTAATTTGTATTGGTCAAATATGCCTACCTTATTCTATTGAAACCAAATCTAATTCATTTTTCTTTTAATGATAACATATTTTGTGTAACCACTGCCATGGTCAGAATTCATTACCTCAACAGTGTAATAATAATGGGGCATGGGCCAAGGCACTTTATAGTACTTTATTTTCTTTATTTATTTAATCATATGGAAATCTGTGTGTTTCCACAGCAATATCCACATGTAGTGCAATACATGTCTGTTAGCAAATGCAACTTTAAAAAACAACAACAACCAAAAATACCCTTGGGAGAAACAACATTTTTGAAAAGACCTACTCTAAAAATCAAAAATTGAATTATCTTGGTCAATATTTCTTGCTTTTAATTTTAATGGCAAATATTAATAGAGCCCTCTAAATAAAAACAGGGCTGAATTTGTTCTCCTCCTCCCTATCTTTTGTTGTTGCAGCACTGTTTGTATTTACATCCAGTCATTTATTGCCCATTAAAGAAGTAATGCTATGTTAATGTAAGGGAAAAAATCAATGCTACTCAGATCAGTAGCTGTGGGGAAACAGTGCAGCAGCTGGTTTGCAAACAGCAAGCCCACATAGATCAATGAAATTACAAGCTAAATCTGCTGATGCTCACAAACTGCTCCAGCATTGTGAAGTCTAACCTTTCTCAAGTTCAAGATCTCTGGCAAGCCAGCAATTGCTAAATGAAAAGGAGGGGTGGGTTGGAGAGAGAGAAAGAAAGAAAGAGAAAGAGAGAGAACAAGAACATATTGGGGAACTTGTGGAATTTTCAGCATCATATGTAATATTCCACTTTTGAAGTTATCAGGATAACTGCACGTTTGTAAGAGATATAAAGGCCTCTGTAATCTTTAAGTGAGCAATGCTGCAATCGGCACACTTGGGAGATTTTCTTCTTTAAAAATGTTCAAATTTGTCACATATTACCTTGAACTGTAACACTGGAGGGGTAGAGAGCACTTCTGTAATGCATTTGGTAATGTGAATTCCGGAAAATAATTTATCAATGAACAACAGCAAGACTTCTGGGATGTGCTCAGTGCCTTTTGTTTCATGCTTTGCGCTGTTGCCTTTAGAACATTTCTTTAGCTCTGTACAGCTAAATATCTCTGCATTGCAAGGCAGGGTCTTTGATACTTTATATATACTTCCCGCACCAGCAAAATAGAAGGAAATTAACAACTATAATAACTTGCTGCTGCTGCTGCTACTACTACTATTACACACACACACACACACACACACAAACACACATCTGCTACTATACTGTTGGATTTATTTCACCTTTAATCTCTCCCATGTGATGCAGAGGACATATATATGTTAAATATGTTGTAGTGTTTTTAACTGTTTTTTAAAATAATATTGCTTCATTCTTTGTAACAGCTATTTCGGTTGTTTCAAAAATTATTGCAAGCCTCCTTGAATCCTATCTTTGGAAAAAGATGGGATATAAATTCAATAAATAAATGAAACCTATCTATCTAGCTATCTATTTGGGGTGTGACTGAGTTTTGCCATATAGTCCATTATCAAAGGGGGCTTTACATGCTCAAATTGTAGATGCACAAGTGTAGGAATGTGAATAACAAAACTCTTGTTGATGTCAGAAATTTATATTTGTTCTCAGGGGCAGCTGGTGGATCTGTTGCTGCAGGAGCAGTGAATCTACTCTCACGTTTGTCACCAATCCCATGCACTTGCTCTGAGTTGTGTGGGAGCTCTTCTACTACCAAAGCTCTGTCACTGAGGCCCTTTTTGCATGGCATTTGCCATGCAAAAGGGCCTCTGGAGCGTCACACAATTGCGAGGAGGTGTCCACATGACGTCCTCGCAATTGTGTGACGCTGCTGGGGCTGGCAGGTGCTGATCAGGCACTATTTCATTTTTGGCTTCTAGCTGAAAATGGTGCGTGATTGCGCGTTGCTCCATGGCCCCGCGTGCACTTACCGTGCCTGCGGAGCCTCCAAAGCCACACTCGTGCTTCCTGCCCCAGTGCAACCTGGGAAACAGGCTGCACTGAAGAAAGAAGAGGAGGAACCCTCACGTTGCCTGCTCACTAGCAGGCAGCGGCTGTGGAGGTGAAGCAGTGGGGATGTGAGAGCCTCTGGCAAGATGCGGCTTGTTCAATCCCCGCACCTCAGTGTCAAGAAAAGGTAAGTTGCGGAAAGGACCTGAGAGTCAGCTGGGTCAGGGCTTCCATACGACTCAGAGGGGCTATTGGCAGGGGAGAGGCATAGTTCCACCACATCATGGCAAGGTATCTACCAAGGTTATGATTGCCATTATGTGCTGTGTTGTTTGCTGTCATATGCCTCAAAGTGAATTTGGCAACCTTGATAAAGGGTTTTGTTGGCAAGATTTATTTAGAGCTGATTTGCCACTGATTTCTGATTAGGCTGAGAAAATATGACTTGCCCACCATCATGCACGGGGTTTTCCATGCTGAGCAAGCATTTGAACCCTCATCGCTGAGAGTACAGCATTCAGCCCACTACTCCAAGCTGGCTTTCAGTGTGTGCTCTTGTTATGTGCTACCAATTTCAATACATTGAATAAAAAAAATCACACTACAGAGGGGAAAGAAAGGAACAAAAGGAAAGGAAATAAACTATATATGAACAATATATGCATATAATTAAAGCTAAAACTAAACTATGGCTATTTCCAAATCCTGAGGTTTGCAGTTTAAGGAGGGGCATTTAGAATTTTCAGGCAGAGAGCTCCTTGGCCTCAGTAAACTACAAACCCCGGAATTCCACGGGATGTTGAATGTGGAATAATAGCACTAGAACAGTGTAGGACAGAAATGACCTTAAACTGAGACAAAACTAAAACTAAGACAAAACCATTTATAAAAAGACTAATCTATTACATTAAAAATATCTTATCTACACTAACCAATTAAAACACAAAAGAACTCTGATGCCCCCCATATAAACTGTAATGAAAAGAAAAAAATGATTAACATCTCATTATTAATATCTGATTAATATCCCAGTGTTCTACCAGTCTGTATACATTAGGCTTATTAGAATTGCTAATAATGATAACCATAGATTTTCACATAAAATATGATTTTTTTTATGGGAGCAGGTGTATGGGTAGCCCTCCAATGTCTCCTAAAGGACCAAAGCCGCTCTCTACTCTTCCATAGTTGCCCAGCCTTGCTCTGTATCTACTTCTTAGTGTTATTTGTTTGGAGCACGATACCCTCACCATAAAATACACAGCTAATCAATAAAAAGTACAAGGACCATTGATAATGATTTTTTAAAAATGATAAGAAAGATCCAACTTTTTTAAAAATAAATAAATAAATACAACAACAAGCAGTAGTAAGTTTCAGAGAATTTAGTAAAATTTACTTCCAGTTAAGTGATATAAGACTGCAGCCTCCTTCATCCTTACCTTCTCACCAGTGGATATATATTTAGGGCTTAGCACTAACATCTAAACCCAACAATGCTACAGCAATTGCCTGTAGCAGGACATTCTCCTTCCCTCTGCAGTACCACCCACATCGGGTTGCCAGGTAAAGCCTATCCCAGACCTTATGACTAGGGACAATAATTTTTGACGTTACAGAGGTGAGCCCTTGTGATGTTATTAAGCATGTTAACAGCTACAGGTGCACAGAAAACCACTAAGTCTATGAAAAGTAAGCATATGAAAGTATACAAAAAGGAATATAGATAACACTTTTCCAGGCAGTGTGTTTAACTTGAAATTCTACCCCCTGACCCCGAAGACTGGTGTAGAGGATCCAAGCTGTGAGACTCAGAGCAAAGCCCCAAGATCTGAGCCCCATACCCCCCTCTTTCCAGCTGTTTTTATTTGGCAGGGAAAATCCCAATTAATCCTCTATCATTCCACTTTTTTCTGCTTTTAAAATGTTCCCATGTTTTTCTTTCTTCCTCTCACTTCCCCCCTTTGTCCTCAGCTAACTTCAGTTGCTGCAGATGGAGTTGAAGTGCAAAAGTAGTTTGCACTTAGTTAGCTAAGGAGTGGGGAAAGGAGAGGTGGGGGCCCTGTAATTCTGGCAAAAACAAAGTGCTGCAGTATTTACTAGCTTGTGTGTTCTCCCACATTAATAAGTTGTGTTATCTTGACCACACCCTAACATTCTTTGGACCCAGCTATCCCCATTTTCATCTGTGAAATGTTGGAAGGTATGCATCTATGCCACCTAAAAGCCTACTTCCTCCCCCAGATCCTCCCCCTCACCTCTCCCATTCCAGTATCCCTGGCACAGTGAGGAGGACAGCAATGATTACTCAGTTGTTCAAATTCACAGATAGAGAAAAACAGTGTGTTTTTCTCTATCTGTGAATTTGAACAACTGAGTAATCATTGCTGATTAAAGTATTTACAGAGATTCATAGAGTGGCAGTAGCCACTGCTCTGCAAGTATTCACAAACAGAAAGAATATGTATTGCTATCCAATCCACCAAATGAAGAGACCACACATCAGGGCTTGGGTTCAACTAAGGCAGTTTATTAATTGATGCATATTTAACATGAATCTGAACTTGAACTTGAACTTAATCTTGGGTTTGAACTTTGTGACATGAGAAAGGGGGGTCTACACAATGGGAGTTGCTAAGACCTCTCTCCCAGCCTCCTTTGGGTGCAGTACTGGGTCCTGAAGCGAATCCATGAGTCTGTATTCCAACTTCAGCTGGCCTTTTTTCTGGAAGGTGAGCCCCAACGCCCAGCCCCCCTTGTCTCATGACCCCCAAAGTGAGGGCCAAAAATTATGGGCCCGCCTCAAGGACAACTTCATCATCATCCTCTCCTTATGTCTGGGAACAAGACAAGAACGCTAAAGAGGCTAATCCTACACCAAAAGGTGCCATAGGTACTCACCAAATCCTTATACTCTCCCCTTCCGCATTTGATCGAAAAAGACTGAGGAAGGGGTGGCATGGCCCTTAAAAGGGGGCTCGCTGCCTCCCTCCCAGCACACTGTGCAACTACCAGTCGCACAGTGATTGTATGGTCTTCCCTTGTGGGAGGGCAGCAAAAGCATCTCCCTGCCCCCTGTGGTACAGCACAGGTGGGGAAACTGATCAACAAAGTACTATAACATAATGATGTCAATAAATTGGATCTCTAAAATATTTGGAAGAAAAGAATACCCCATTGCCACATCTATAAGAATTTGTGCCCCTCTACATACATATTTATTCATTTATCCTTTTAAAAATTGTATTTTATGAATTCAGAGAAAACCAACCTACATGATAAACTTGGGTTCAGGAAGCAAATGATGTTTCCTGCTGTCCCACAGACAGGTGGCTCCAAGTTGTACCTTGCTTGTTGACAGCTGTACCACCAATAATATTCTACCATCTCTTATTCCAGAGTAATGTCAACTGAGGCCGGAGCCTCTGTGGCCCACTGAAGGTAGCAGTCTGAGTTTCCATACATGGTCTTCATGAAATCCTGAACAAACTCTGGAAATCTCTGTTCAATAATGCTCTCTAGGATCATGTGCATCAGGTTCAGCTGGTAAGCAATATTATGAACAGTAACATGGTGCAAGGCAGCTGTGTCAATATGAAAGAGAGCATTCAAGAAACCTCAACTATACCTCTGGCAAGTGGGACAATGACAATTCTCATCAATGGGCCAGAAGTCCTTGGCATATTGCTTGTTCTTCTGTTGCAGAGACTTCCAAGGAACCAAGGCTGAACCAAAACATGCAGTCCTTGTGGGAAAGACACAGTCTGTGATAACTGAAGCCACTGTCAGAGCTGATGAGGATGAGCAGCAGCTGTTGGTTCCTGTTGCTCAGGGTGGAGATGACGAGCAGCAGCTGTTGGTCTCTGTGGCTCTGGCTGGAGATGAGTCCTGCAGCTCAAGAGCTCCTCCTGCTGCCATGGACCAAGCAGGCTTGGACGTCCCTCTGCCTGCTCCTTTAGGGCAACAGGGATCCAATTCTGAACATGGTTTGGAGCCTGTGCCAATCAGCCCACAAACAAGGCAGAGACTCAAGAGAGCTGAGCAAAGGGAGGCTTCCTTGATTAAGTTCAAGAGGCAGTGACTAGCCACACCTGTGTCTTGGGCTATATAACTGCTTGCCTGGAAGCTTTCCTTTGCTTGTGGCAAACTTCTTTCTAGCCTTCCTCTTGCTTGTTCCTTGCCCTCAGCACCCAGTTCCTGCTACCCTGAATTGATCTCTTGACCCTTGACTTTTGGAAGTCTGACTATGGCTTTTGCTTGACGCTCTGGTAAATGAACTCTCTTGTGTAAAGTGCTTGCTTGTCTCCTTCCGGCTGGACTTTTCTGGCTCTCACACTCCCTTCTCTGGACTGGCTCGCCGCCCAGGTCTCTGACCTTGACACAGTCAAACATGTCACAGCCAAGAGCCACACACACAACCAGGTCTGTGGCATAGTCTACTCTCATAAGATAATGAGGTCTGTTCCTGGGAAGATGATCTCTACTAAGAGCCACCATCCTCCAGAAGTGATCTTTGGCTTCACCACCACTCAGGCCCCAAATGGCAAAGCCTGGCACATCTCATTTAGTCATTTATTCCAGGCACTTGGTTTGAAGGGCAGGATCCAGCCCACCCTGGATAATAGTGAATAGATTCTGCTTGCTGGGCTTCCCGTGTGCTGCAATACATTGGCCCAGCCAATGAATGGACCTGAACGTGGCATCCTCTATACAAGGACCACTGACTGTGCTGCTGATCACATCATCTAGTTGCATGATGGTGTCAGACCCAAGGGCATTCTGTATTTCAATTGATTTTTCTGGCATCAGCAGAATCTCTTTGCCATCATAAGGAGAACAGAACTACACTCCTTCTTCAGTCACATTAGAGAGCTTCATCAGAGAGTTTCATATTTTTTTCAAAACAGTTGTTTGGGCAGATCTGGCACTGAATATTTTTCCAGGAAATTCAGGGGAAGAATCTGATGAGCTGGTCTGCTGACACAGTAGCTCTTGAGTTTACTTCTTCATTTTTATGTTGGATTAAAGTTACTATTTTCCTCTGTTATTAAACATTTTAAGATTCCTGTAATTTTTCTAAGCAGTGTCATTGAGTCTACAAAAAGAACTGGCAGAACTGTGCAGAACTGGCAGAATGAGCAAAACTCTGCAAATTCTGAGGGAAGTAATTCTGAGCCTGTGCTCAGAAGTAAATAAAAATGTACAACTGAAAAAAAAAAGTATTTTATTTTCAAATAGGGTTATCCAGTGTGTTGGGCCAAACATTGATGTCTGCTACTGAAAGATAAAGTCTCTAAGGCTCCAGTAGAGGTTTCCAATCATCTTACAACTATGTGTCTCAGCATCCCTCTTGGGCATCAAGGGTACTGCCTGATCATGCATCACACAGGACAATTTAAAGTAAGATGTCCTATGGCTCAGAATGTCATGAGACCCAAGTAGAAACCCTGCTGTCCTTACATAACTCAAGCTTAGTTGACCAATCTGTGCAATTCATCACCTAGTGTACATGCTGTACAGCCTTCCATTCTCTCAGCAGCTGCCTTTGAGGACCAAACCATATGCCTGTCCTCAAACTGGTTACTTCCTAGTCCTTCAGATCTATGATTGCTGCCTTTAGGACTTAGTACATGTTAGACCACGGGTGGGGGACGTGTGGCCCTTCAAATGTTGTTTAGAATAGTGTCCAGAATAGGCACTGATGAGGAATTATATGGGTCCAACAAAACCTGAAAGGCCACACATTCCAAATCCATGTCCTAGCGCCTGTTGCTTGTCTCTCCATTCTGGGCTCTGACATTCCCTTCCCTCCTGTAGGATCTAGTAAAACTTACCCTTTTCTTGTCTTTATACTGTTCTTTGCTTCATCATTGGTGGCTTCTTACACATTGTGAAGCCAGGACATGGGCAGGTGTACTAAGAAAAGCAAGGTTTGATTTTCTAGACAAAAGATTATCCATCTCAACTCGATGCCCTTCAGATGTACCTGATTAGTACACCCACCACCCCCAGCCAGCCTACAACAATGCTGCTTGGAAAGGGCAGCAGATCTGATGGGCAGCAGGTTGTCCTACCTGTACAGATTGTCCTACCTCTGGTGGCTTTCCATGAGAAATGGCATCTATGTAACAGGCTTCACAGAATGCCCATTCTTTCATTTCTGTGGAGAAACAAATACTTTCCTTTCAATCACACATTTCCAGGTCATGGTGCAAATTATGAGGGGGAAAGTGGCCTACGCCATTTCAGCCCTATGCTGTTATTACACTTTCAACATCCTGTTGAATTCTGGGGTTTGTAGAGCTCTCTGGCAGAGAATTCTAAATGCCCCTTCCTAAACTACAGACTATAACAGTGTTGTGTGGAAATGTTCCAAGTTAAACACTGATAGAAGGTAGATATATGTAACTACTTTCCAACCCAACAGGGGAGCAAGGATACAATTCTGTGGTTAGTTTCCAATCCCTTTCATTGCAAAGGGTAAAATAATGGGATCCTTATTGAAAAAAAGACTGTGGCTCTTTCCGCAGCTTACCTTTTTTCGGCACTGGGGTGTGGGGATCACGCAAGTAGCCTCCAGCGAAAGGCTCTCATGTCCCTGCTGCTTCAGCTCCAAACGAGCTGCCTGCTCTCGAGCAGGCAGCGTGAGATCCCCACCTCTTTCTTCCGTAGCACAGCCTGGGAGTTTCCCAGGCTGCACTGGGACAGGAAGTGCAACCGCTGTGGCTCCGGAGGCTCCACAAGTGCACGTGGGGCCCTGGAGCAATGTGTGATCATGCACCATTTTCAGCTGAAAACTGAAAATGAAAAAGTGCATGAGTGGTGCCTGCCCTACCCTGGAGTGTCGTGCGATTGTGAGTGCTTCAGGCAGATCGCTCCTCACAATCACACAACGCTCCCAAGTGCCCTTCTGCATGGCAAATGCTGTGCAAAAAGGGCCTGTGGTTCACCAATCCATTGTTCTTGCATGTTTGAAACTGTTGGTTTCTCCTTTCTCTCTTTGTATTGGTATTGTATTTCTTTTCAATTGCTCTGTAAAGTACTACAGACAAGGACAGAGGAAATTGTCTTATCCTAAGTCAGACTCCAGCTAGTCCAGAATTGTAAACCCCTAGTGACAGCAGGATTTCAGGCAAAATTTGTTCTTAGCCCTGCTTGGATATGCCTGGTATGATCTAGTCACCTTGTTTTTGTTGTTGTTTGACTACAAGTTTTTTCTGACTTATCAAGACCCTAAAATGATTCTTTCATGGGGGTTTCTTGGCAAGATTTATTCAGAAGAAGTTTTCCCTTGCCTTTCTCTACACCTGAGGCAGTATGACTTTCCCAAAATTATGGCAGAGGAGGGATCTGAACCTTAGTCTTCCAGAGTCCAGTGCAACACTCAAATTGCTTTCACACTGGCTGTAAATGATCACCTACTAACCAAGTCCTGCCCCTGCTTAGTTTCCAAAATCAGACAGGATTAAATATTCAGTGTGGCACAAACATTACAACTCTCCCACTTCTTTTTCTGTTAAAGCTTTGACTGATGCTATTTTTCACACAAAATAATCTATAAGAAGAAATTTCATTCTACGTCTCCAAGTCAGGGAATAGCATTCGCAGAGATTTCCTTGATGCTGAAGTGACTGGGGAAGATCTTGCTTCTTGTGTGGAGCTCCATATGTGCAAAGGAATTCCCAAGTTCACACTACCATTATTATATGTAGGCTTTCATTAGGTCCATGGACACTTGATTATTCTTTTTAATTTTTATTTATTTTATTTAAATCACCCCCTACCTTCCTCTCACTATGGCAGAGCTTTCCAAACTGTGTGTCGTGACACATTAGTGTGTCAGCTGCAGTGTATAGGTGTGTCACGCTGTTAGGGTAGTAAACAAACCACATGTCATCGTATCCTCAGGTGAACGCAGAGCTGGCTTGAACCCCCAAACTCAAGGTGGGAAGGTAGAAAAGAGAGGGAAAGACAGACAGACAAGACACATATAATTTTGGCCAAAGGATCCCAGGAAGAATGGTTTATTCTTTCAGGCTTCCCTTCTTATACCATTTTAATGTTTATATTAAAGAATGCTTACAGAAAAGAAAAGATTCATGTGTCAGCATTAGCAGAGTCACAGCTTGCACATGCATTAAATTCTATCTGACTCTTACCTTCCCGAGTCTACATGACCCTGTTACATCCTAGGTCATTCTCAAATATATCGCTGACATTTTTTTGCTTGTACATACTGACCATAAACAGCAACAGAGCAGAATAAACAATTCTAAAGCAAGGTTGCTTAATGAGCCCTGAGTGTCTAAAATGCCAATTAATATCACAGTTAATGATTATCAAGTATTAATTCCATAGCTAGTTACAGAGCCCCAAATTTCAAGCCTACCAGTCCAAACATAACAGGTGGAGGGGCTGCCTCTCCCAACTGCCACGGTGAGCTAGGCCCAAGCAGAGGGGCTGCCTCTCCCACCACTGCTACCCCAGGCCAAGGAAAACCCTAGGGAGGGCAGCGGTGGAGGTGGCGTGCCAGATTTGGGTGGAGGGGCTGCCTCCACTTACTGAATCACTTATTGAATTACTGTGTTGCAAAATGATGCATGTCTAAAAAGTGTGTCATCAATGTAAAAAGCTTGGAAAGCTCTGCACTATGGGATTATGTTAAGAGCAAGCCACATTCCACTCAATACTGTTTTTGTGGTGGCCAATGTTGTAGCCTAATGCTCTAACCTGAAGATTGTTATATAAATAAATACATTTCTAGTTCACTATGATGTAAGAAGGAGAGCCACAGAGAATATTAAATGATTCTATTGGTCTTAAAAGCAGAAAACACCAGAAGCAGCTTGTTAGAAATAAGGGAAACCTACAGATCACCAGATTTTTCTCCTCAAAATGCGTATTTACTATAATAAGGAGGAATTATTTTAGGATCACTGGGCATAGAAAGGTTATGGAGAGGGACAGGTTGGTGATGGCTATGGAAATAGTTGGGGAAAAGGATTTTTGTCCCCAAAAAATCCTCTGTTCATATCTGCCTTCCTCTTTATTTTCATTGCATTTTTTCACGGTATCATTGGGGAGAGAGAGACTACACATACCCACCTCCCCTCACTCACAAATTTATATTTGTTTATATTCCTATATTAGCTGAATCAACACAACAATTTTTCATAATTGCATATGGAATGAATTAAAGATTATTCTAAACTGAGGATGAATGGATAGATAGATGATGATGATTCATGTCATTCAGGATCATGTTTCTTTCTAAACTTAAGCAATTATACACAGTTGTGGTTAAATAAATAAGGACACACAAACTGACTTGATATGGGCAAGATAAAGGACATAGAAGATGGAAGATAGAGGTAAGATAGAGGACATAGAAGATGGAAGTCCTGGAATTTTTTTATAAGATAGAGTAACCTGTTATTGTTGGTGCCCATCTATTAAAATATCTATTAAGATATAAAATAGAGTAACCTGTTATTGTTGGTGTTCATCTATTAAAAGACCCTTGGGGTGATGCAACATATAGTCTCCCATAGCTCACAGAATCCTGAAGCTGATGAGCATCATGTGGCCCTTTGAGGGCCTAGTAAACCCCAGTGACCCCTCCCCATGGTCCAGCCACCTACCAGATTTTCATCTGAAAACAAATGTTTCTTGGCAGTAAGAAAAACATGCAAACTGCCCTTTGTGGGCCTATTTCCCATAAACCAGTCTAAGAGGAGACCCGCATTGAAACTTCACTACTGGTCTCCCCACATGGCAACTGCAACCTTGTAGCTGTTGCTCTCTGGAACTCTAAGGGAGTCGAAATTTGGTCAATGCAGACTTCTGGCCTCTGGAACATGCCTACCCTGATTTAGACACTTAGATGGTATGCAGGGCAGTTAAGAATTTATATCAGTTTGGTGGCTGTTTTACAGCTAAATCTTTTGCCTGGATGCCATGGAGGGTGAGGTGCTCATAGCCATCAGTGATCTCATTGTAATAGCTCAAAGAGTCAATGGGTATAGTGTCAATGAAAATAATTCTGAAGCTGTAGAACACATCCCTGGCTTTATAAATATCTCCTATTGACCGATTTGCAGTGGGATTGCATAGTCCCTCTTGTCAGATTGTGTGGAGAGTTAGAGAGCAAGCATGAACAGAAGTCCTTTGCATGTAGACTTCATGGAGGTTGCACAGTGAAGAGTTTGTTTTGTTAAAACAAGTGTTTTTGAAGTCAGGAATCACTTTAAGGCCTGTCAAACTTTGCCTGTCAACCTTCAGGGGTCAAAACCACATGTGACACCTAAAATTCAAATGTAATTAGTTGGAGATTTACTGGGATTGTGTGCCAATCTCCCAGTAGCTTAGAAGTGACATAGAATCTAACCTCTGGTGATCCCAAGAGAGGATCAGGTAGATGTGTGGATATAGTAACTATATTGAGTAGAAGTCCAGCATGCTGTCATTGAAGAGAGGGTGTAGGCATAGCTGTTTTTTTTACTTTTCCACTGTGGAATTACATAATTTGGAAAAAAAAATTCACAGTGCTTGGGCTTTACATAGTCATTCTATTTATTTAAAGTGTTGCTCATGTGGCATATTTTGTTCTTGGATCGTTAAATTGGAGGGCTTGTATTGTCTTGCTTTTTTAATGAAGCGTGATGGAATAATTATGATAATACAGAATGCACTAAATTGAAATCCAGCATTCAAAGCTTCT
This sequence comes from Ctenosaura bakeri, assembly GCA_948474755.1. Taxonomy (NCBI): domain Eukaryota; kingdom Metazoa; phylum Chordata; class Lepidosauria; order Squamata; family Iguanidae; genus Ctenosaura; species Ctenosaura bakeri. Next base: position 68,173 of record CAOLHI010004837.1, on the reverse strand, counting down.
GTTGGTTTCGTGTACCTACCTTCCTAGTTTCTCATCATCCATTGTTGTTGTCTGAATGTACAGTATGTATTCCTTTTCCACTGTTTTCTATATCCTCACTGGGTATGAGAGAGAATTTACACTAGAAACAAAACGTACTTCATGTTGCACCTCTCTAGTGGACGTTATATGGGTTTGAAGATAATACAGCTCTACCAGGCACACTGGTCTAAATACAGTCTACAATCAATACTGCATTCTGCCTTGACAGAAAGCTGAATTTTTATCTGTTAAACGTGTGAGCTTGGGGCAGCAATGTGTCTGAAGTGGTTTAAATCTGAAATGTGATGCGCTGCACAGAAAGTTGATTGACATCTTTGTTTATTGAAAAGTATTACATGAACAACAAAACACAGGCAGATACAGAACACTCCATAGCAAAGTGCAGTTGTATTATTTTTCAATCCTGTGTGTTCTGCCTCTTTGATGCTTGTCTGATGTAATAAAGCCAAAGGATATAAAACAAACAAGCATCTTTTGTAACGCAGTAGTCAAAAAATTTGGACATGATTTGGGAGGCAAAGGATAAGAAACAGTGGCAGCTGATAAAGGTGGGAAAAGAAGTAATCTTATAACTAGTCTTTTCTTCCCAGTGTTTTTCAACTTGAAAATAAATTACAGAGTATTTAATAAGCAAACAGAATGTGACTAGACTGAAACGTTTTTACATAATGCCTAAAGAACTGAGGAAAAATATGTTGATGACTAGTTTTAAAGCATTAAACATGCAGAATAAAGAATTAAGGTCCATTTAAATTTTATGTTAGAATAATTATCCCTTTCACAGAAATCTGCCTGTGTTTTATTAAAGCTTTAGTATGTCAAGGTAAATAGAGGTTAATGTTGCTGGTACTTCTACCAATGAAATATTATCTCTAATCTTACTTTAATAAAATAGTAGTGAATTGCACAGTAAGGGTAATCACTATAGGCTAATTTAGAGAGTTATAAAATCCTCTCTAGAAAAACTCTTTTTCCCCCAAAAAAGGAAAATCTCAAGATAACATGAAGAATAACACATGCTTGGGGGAAAATAATTTTTTCAATACAATGAAGCTTCCCCGTCCCCCAAAATGAACTTAATGAGGGTGTTAAAATTTTCAACTTTTGATTTCAGTATAAATGAGAAGGTCATAAGAGCTGTTACTCCCCTGGACTAGAGGTTGGTTTGATTTTAACACAAAGAAGATAGTCTTCACAAAAGTTAGTTTTATACTATCAGATGTGTGTATCTGGACATATTTAGGGCAAGTTGAATATTTGTTTCAGTTTCCAAAATGCACAACCCTTGTTATAGTGAATCAGCTAATCCATAATTTCCAGAAACTTTGCTTGGGTATGTATGTTTTAAAAATACTAGTTTATGTTGACATCAACAAATATACACATGCAATCAGTGACCGAAAAGGGCACATCTGTGCTTCAGTGATAAAGAGGATGCTGAATGCATTTGTTTTCTTCATTTCTTATTTTCTCTCATCTCTTGCTGAAATCACACTTCCTGCAGAGAAGGTTGTTTAATAACTGTTTACTCACTGATATATTAACAATGCTCAGCTTATTTCCTAAGATATTGACTATGACTTGCAAAAATAAAAATAAAAAACAACAACAACCTTTCCTCCCCCTCAGAACTATTACCAAGAACCATACTTATTACTGGAACACAAACACTACAAAGGACTCTATTATCTATTTCCATTAGTTCAAAAGTGCACTTTGAATAATTGCTGATGTATGCAGATAATAACTGGGAATGGGAGTCAGTGAACAGTTGTGTTTGGTAGCTAGAAGAAAGAATGAATTAGAATCCACTACTGTAGTGAGGCCTCCAATTTTAGTTGAAAAATGCTGTTAGAGATTTGGAGATTCCAGCAAAACTATGGCCATTTCCACACAGGGTATTTAAAACGGTGCAGTGTGTCCTCCACAGAGGACGTCTGCACCTTGGAATGGACTGGGTTTGGACCACTTACCATAGATCCGCATCTCAGTCCACTCTGGAATGACCCCAGGTGGTCGTCCAGCATGCTTTTGAAAGACCTGATTTTTCTGGTCTTTCGAAAGCACAGAGCGCACCACTGTGAGCCTGTTCCCTTGTGTAGATTTGCAGGCTCGCACCACTGTGAGCCTGCGATCTGCCAAGGGCGGGCTTTAGGCTGGCGAGCTTCGCTAGTTGGTTGAGACCCACGACCAACTGGAAGCTGCCATTTTGGACACTGGAGCAGTGTGGAGCGACGACCATGCACTGTTCCTCCTCATCCCGGACTGGACTTCCAGAAGATCCGGTAAGTGGCAGCACGGGGTGATTCCCTCACCCCATGCGGAAATAGCCTATGTTCCAAGCTTAATCCATGTTTATTACTTATTTTGTTGTTCTTATTTATTGTCAAGTCAACTTCCATTTATGGTGACCCTATGACTGAGTAACCTCAAAGATCCCTGTTCATCCACAGCCTGCTCAAGTTTTGCAAACTCAGAGCAGTGGCATCCTTGGTTGGATTAATCCACCTGTAGTGGACTTTACTTTCTGTCGAGTCCTTTGCTGTTCTGTCTTTTGATTTTCCCTAAGAAGCAATCACATGGCTAGCATCTCATTAAAACAAAACAATAATTCTTGAAACAACTAAACCCATTAAAAATAACAATCAATCAATCAATCAATATCAAAAACAGTTTAAAAAGGCAGCTTGAAGAGGCTTTCACCTTCATCTTCAAGACTGTTAGCTGATTGCAGTTCTAATGATATTGTATTACTAAATTTGGAAACATCTCAGGAGAAAGTCCTCTTCCACATGCTCATCAAGCAGGTTTCTGTGGAAGATGGTATTTTCAAGATAGCATCTCCTAAGGACATTGGGTCAAGTATATGCAAGGGTTAAAAGCAAGTCCACCTTTTGTTTAGGCATGGTAAAATGAAAGAAGACAAGAAAAAACACATGTAAGGCAAAGTGAACTCTACGCTGTAGGAACACTACCTTACTCTGAGTCAAACTATTATTCCATCTAAGGCCATTTCTGCACTAGGCTGTTATAGCGCTATTATTCCACTTGCAACATCCTATGGAATCCTGGGGTTTACAGTTTTGGGAGAGGCCAGATGACCCCTCCCAAAACTGCAAACCCCAGGATTCCATAGGATGTTGCAAGTGGAATAATAGCGCTATAACAGCCTAGTGCGGAAATAGCCTGAGTGAATACTATCTACCATGAATGCAGTAGTAACCTGAAGCTTCAGAACTTTCTGAACTCTGCCAGGTGAAAAGCTTAAACTATGAAGGCCAAACTTTGAATCCACACGCACAAGACTTTGCCATTTTACATTAGATTGGATTTGCAGGAAGGAATTATTGCCTTAGCTGGCTCAGCTGTAAAACATATGTTCAGACAACTTTGTAAATTAGTGGTGGCAGAGATCTGGCTCTTTATAGAAACAGTGTAGACATACATATACTGCAGTGTAAGTTTGGTTCTTGAAACTATATGAAGGGATTTTTTTTCCTGGAAATTTGTTCAGGACTGTTTTACCGTGAACAGAGGCAGTGGCATAGGTGCAGTGGGGGTGAGGAGGGAGGTGCGCCCTGGGTGGCACTTTTTGGGGGGTGCAGCCTCTTCTTGCCTGCCCCCCTCATGCCATTGCCCCACCAATGTGCCTCCTCTGTTATCCTTTTCTCTGGGGGTCCCAGGAGGGGCGGCCAAATAACCAAACACAAACACAAGTGGGGAAATTAACTGGAGCACTCTCTTAAGCTAGCGAGAGGCAGGGCAACTTAGCAGGGATCTTGTAACCCAATGTCCATGGGGTCAGGTCAGTCAAGCAGTCAGACAGGTTTTAAAATAGCAAAAATGATGTTTTTATTAAAAGACAAACAAACAGTAAAGACACCACAACCACACAGCTAGTGGGGAAATAGAAGTAAGGATTTTCGGGGAAAATGGGTGATACGACACCTTTTCTCGTAGTCCTGAAGAAGTTGAAGATGGTAGGGAAGAAACTCAGCGTGGAGGCCGAGGGGAGCTCGCTAGACAGAGTGGCAGCAAGGCGGTATAGAAGTCCGGAGCGATCCGAGGTGGTCTTTTTAAATAGTTTTTTATAGGGTGAATTGTGCCTACAGGCCATGCCATACTCAGTGAGAACAATGCGAGTTTGGAGTGAGACAAAAGCTTTGGCAAAGGTCAAGTTTAACATAATGGCCTTAGCGCAGGTTTAACAGTAGTATAGCCAGTATGCAAATAGCTTGGCATTGTCAGACTATCGGCTCGAGGCTGGGCGTCTTTATATAGAGTTGCGCCTAAGCAAGAGGTGTTTGCAGGGAGGTCCCTGAAACAATGGAGTGGCTTTGTTTTGCCTGCCTAGGTGGAGAATGGAATGTCCAACACTTACCGGCCGTACCTGTGTACGTGCTTGTCCGTAGGCCTCGCAAACATGTGGAGCGGGGTGGCAGAGGAAGACCAAATGTTTTTGATATCAAAACAGATATCTAGTGCTATCACCGGGTAGACCTGAACCGTAGTAACACCACCCTGCTCCCACCCCGCATGCGCCAAGCTATGGCACTGAACAGAGGTGATAAGTAAAATTGTATAGGGAGATGAATGCATTGTTAATCTTTTGAGCCTGACTAGTAAAACCAGAAAGTCAAGCCAAGGAACCTAAGTTTTTAAAGCTATTGTTTGCAAAGTTCAAGAGATCAAGGAGCTTGATACACCCTGCCTTTCTCCTTGTAAGCATTTCTTCAGAAAGATCTTTAGTTTCCTTTCTTACAGTCTTCTTGAATTCCTTTTGATAATATTAGGACCACTCTGTGGCAGTCCCTATTTACTCAGTTTCTTGAGCAATGGGAGCTGCAGACCAGTCTTCAGTGGCAGGCTGTGCACTCCTGTCCTCTGCTGGGAATGGCTGTATTGATACAGAGGGCACTTGCACCCCTTCAGACCAATAAGCCACCTCAGGCTGTGGTGGTGCTGTTACCCCAAAACATGGGTGTGGGGACCAAAGGGAAGTTTGCGTTGTCAGCTGGAAAGAAGTTAAGACAATCACTCATCTTGTGGGACTCTCCCAGATACTATTGGCTCTTAAAGGTTGAGTCATCAAAGGCTACTGCAAGTCCATTATCACTGGAATTTCCTGGTGATTTTCTGACTATGACCGAGCTATGCCTTGAGGTCTTTCCTGACCTTAATTTACAATGCACATGTGTGGCCAGTGTTTCCTTGTAGCCAGCACAGCCATCCGGCCATAGCAGGGTATATTTTATATTTATGCCAATTAATATATACCTTGCCAATTAAATCATATTTTTCCAATTAGTCTGTATCAAAATGTGGGGGTATATGGCCTGCTAACAGTGCTGTAAATTCAGGTTCAGGAGCAGTCCATTCACCCTAGAATTCTTCTTTTCTAAGCCTTTTTTTAAAAAAAAATCTAGTTTAAAATGCTGTAATTGATTCTTTGGACCTTGGAAATTTGACCACTAGCACCAAACCATCTGCACTGTTGGGAAAGAGAGAATAAAGCATCTTTCATAATGGCGTTTGGTAGAACAATTAAATAATTGGCAGAACATATTAAGTTTGGTGTAAAAACTAAGCATTTGAAATTAAAATAGGTAGTGTTGTTGCTGTTATGTGCCTTCAAGATGACTCTGAATTATGGCAACCTTACCATAGGGTTTTTGCAGCAAGATTTATTCGGTGAAGGTTTGCTGTTGCTTTCCTCATAAGTCAAGAGAGTGTCTTTCTCAGGGTCACAAAGTTTGTTTACACAGCTGTGCTAGGAGTTGAACCCTGGTACCTCAGAGTCCTGGTCTAACATTCAAACCACTATTCCTTGCTGGGTCTCCAAACCGGGCAGTAGTTCATGCTTTCCTGCAAGTTAAAAAAAATATTATCTAGAAATTTTGAAGACTAAGAGCAGAATCTGGTCCATATCTATAGAAAAGAACGTCTTTTTGTGCTCAGTGGTGTTTATTTTCTGGTACATGTGTATCAGCATGGATAGTGTTTTTTTTAAAAAATAATCTAGCAATGTAAACACTGTCCACTTTGCATTAGCCAGACCACTTTACCACCTGAGCTACTTCTTGCAATACATATGCAGCTGTATTACATTGAATGGGTTCGATGCAAATAAATTGCAGATACAACTTAAATTAGTTTGAACCCAAGAGTACAAAAAGTGAAAGCAGATCTAACAAAGATAAGATCATGTAAAGACAGACAACTGTGGGGTACCTATAATTAATTGGCAAGGTGATCATTTGAGCTTATACAGATGAACTGTATAACTCTCTCACTCCAGGTATTTTGACAGCTTGTGTCACTTAGTGATGAGGAAGTTTTTACCATGTATCTTGCACAGATGTGTGATAAAATGGCCATCTGTGTTCAGCCTCTACATGGTCCTGTTTTACCACTCTCTTGCTTCCCAGATTTATCATCAATTGCACAAGTGTGGTAAAGTCCCCATCATTTGGCAAGATAACAGCGGTGATGCTAGAATCGTGTCAGCAATGAACAGTCTGGAGCAAAAATAGTACCTACCATTTTGTGTCATTTTCCAGGTCCATGAGCAACAAAAGCACACTGAAGACTTCTAGTGTAATAAGTAACAAGGGACGGGAACCTAGCCATTCCCTACATTCATATAGCCTTCTTCACTTGTGTCTGAGGACTGGCAGCCCCATAGCTGGCTGAGGGATTCTGGGAGTCATACTCCAAAACATCTGTCCAATATATAGTCTAATACATCTGGAAATCACCAACTGGCTGATGTAAAGCAGCATCTCAATATGACCCAGAGGATGTCTGAAAGCTTCTTACCGTATGTTCCAAAGATCTCTAATGTGTCTCCAGAGGTCTTTGGACATGTACAAAAGGCCTACTTTCTAGTTCTTTTTGAAATGCCTGGAACAGACTGTGGAATCCACTCTGATTTCTGCAGTTCCGTTCAGAGTTTTGGCAGCGTGGAGGTTCTTCTAGAAGGCGATACAGAAAACTTTGCTAAGCTGTTAAGCTCATACTGAAGTCAGGTGCATATTGGTTCTGCACTGTATATTTACTAGTATCATTTTAAAATGAATGGCTCTGATGTTGTTAGTATAGCAACAGTTTCCCTCCCACATGCAGCCTAATGGGTAACCATGTTTATTCAGAAATGTCCCATCGTTTTCATGGGATTTACTTCCAAGTATGTATGTGTAGGAGTGTCAGTCTTAGTTATTCTTCACTCCACATAGGGCAGCCTGGGGGAAAAACAAAAAGAGATTTTTTTCTCCCTAGATATTTTTCACAGGCAAAGAGACATTCTCTTCAGTGTTTCACAAGGTTTAGTGCCAGGAAGGTAGTACAAAAAGCCCTACTGAGTATTGAAAGCTGTTTTTATCCTGGAAATATTCAAAGCGTGCAGGAATCTCTAAAGTGTCTGTTCCAGGGGTACATTAATGCATTTGAAAGGATATTAAAGCTTAACATAGAGGGGGGAAAATCTTAGCTGCAAAATGTAAAACTACTTAACAGAATTACATCCAGAACTTTGTGTATTAGATTTGAAAATAAATCATCTTATACTTGCTCATATTAAAGCAGCATGTCAGTTTGGGAGACTTCAGAACATTGGAAAGGCTTCATTTTTTCTAGTTCAGAGTCTTTTTAATAGTGTATATTCACGCACATGCACTTTACAGAAGATGGCTGATGACCTGTTTTTCTCTGTGTACATCTGTCTCACGTACAAAGTTATAAAATAGAAAACAACAACAACAAACATACTACCCCAAAGATCCAGCTCCTCTCCCTCGTGTTCAGTTACAAAGAGAGTCATGCCTTAATTACTACACCTTCTCAGTTTAATCCTTCCAATTAACCTTTACTGATTCGATGCTCTTCATAAAGCAACAGATTCTTCCCAAGCAGGGAGTGGATCTGATTTCTGGACTAAATAGTTGGGATATTTTTCTTTAACTCCGTAGTGACTCTTATTGGTTCATTGTCAGAGAACTGGCCAGATTGTTCAGCAGGAAGGAGATCTCTTTGGAAAGATTAGAAAGCTGTCTCAAGCACCTTTTTAGCTGCCATGAGAGTCCACCCACAATTTTTTCAGCAGAAAAAAAAATAGAATACAAGTAAAATAAAATACAATCACCGTTAATGAGGAGGCATTCAATCACTTTCATGTGAGATTGCATTTCTTCTGAAGTTCTCCTAGGCCCAGCTTTGTTGCTATTTATTTACTTATTAAAAATACAGACAGTTTTTAAGGAGAATGTCTCCCCTGATGGTGTACAAAATTAAAACATAACATGACTGAAAAACAATAGGCAGAGTGTGAGATCAAATTTTAACAATTAAAACCAGCTAGCGCTATTTCAACATGAACATTGGCGAAGTGAAGAGGCAAGTTTTTATAGGCCCAAGTGAAAAGGTCAACTATACGCCAAAGTGACAAGGTAAGTGCTTTAGTCCTGTTTGAAGCCTGCTAATGACATGGGCTGGCAGATATCAGCAGAAATAGAGGTCTATAGATGGGGAAACAAGTACCAGAAAGCCTTTTCCCATGAGCCCTCACAGGCTTTCACACACGCTGGGCCTCTCGTGTATGTTCACTTCAGGGAACAGGGATCATGAAAGCAATCTTTCATGTAGCCTGGACCCAGACTGCTTAGGTCTTTAAAGGTCGATGACAACATTCTGATGTGGGTCAGCTGTTCCATAACACTTCCAGGCAGTGATGTAGACTTGAGTCGATTGACTCAGACTCAAGTCAGACTTAACTTGGCAAAAATTACACACTGACTCGACTCAACTTTTGGTTATTTTTAGTGACTGACTTGCTGCCATTGGTTCAGTAACATAACACATTTGTTCAGAAACTTTACAACTTACTGGTCACATGACAATCCTTCTCAAACCCAAAATGTAGACCATTTCTCAGAGGGAACAGCAAATGGGCCAGGCAATGGGCTTGAGGTTTGCTCAGTAGTCTGTCCCTGCTATATATAAGAGGAGCTTTCTAGAACTTTTCCTAAGAGCAGAAGGCAAGACTTGTGCCCAGAGTGCAGAGCATGTATCTCAGAGAGGAACAGAAAATGTGTTAGGCAATGGGCTTGAGGAAGAATGATCCTTCCTTCTAAAGCTCTTGAAACTTCAGTAATGGGGAATAAGATGGATCCTATTCCCAACTTCTTACTTTCCAAATTGGAAGTAAGAAGGATCATATTCCCCACTTCTGAATCTGCAGATGGTAAAATCACAAAAGTGGAGGGCCAACCCTACTTATATTGTTAAAACTGACTTTATTTGACTCTGGAAAGTCTGGAATACAGGTTGGGGTATAAAGTTGGCTTCCAGGCTTGAACCTTGACTTGAGACTTGACTTGAAAGTGTCTTGAAAAGACTTGAGATTTGAAGGTAGAGACTTGAGACTTGACTTGAAACTTGGAGTAAAAGACTTAAATACATCACTGTTTCCTGTTTATTGGACTACATCTCTCACACCAACCAGCATCTTGGGAATGGCAGGAGTAACCACTTAAAACAACTGCAGAATCTGAGGCTTCCTATGTATTTTAAGTAAGTGCTTGCATGTGTTCCCAAATGAAAGGTGTTGTGCATCTTGAAGAAGGGCATTCTGGTGTTACAGAAACACTGACAAAAATAGAATAAAAAGTAATCTTAGAACTAATTTGAACATAGTATTTGTACCACAGTGGATCTGTGCTGGATCAAAAAGGTGTTATAATTAAAGAGTACCTATTCAGAAGCAAAATTAAAGAGAAATGTTTAAATAAAGACAACAAGTACAAAGTGAAGATCAGAAGAGAATGAAATTAATAAAGTAATGGTAGAAAGTAGAGTTGTTCAACTGATACAGCTGAATCTCAAATCCTGAAGCAAGTATGGCAAATTCAGACTGTTTCGCACCAGCTTAGGAACGAGTCCAATTGGCCTATTTTGGCTCCTTAGATAAATCAAATAGTCAGAATTGAGTTGGACCAATCTGGAGAACCAGATATCAAAAATCATAATGAACAAACCTTTAAGTTTTTTCTTTAACATGGGCCCTTTTCGCACGGGCCTTTGCTCGCGCGACAGCCCCGTGAGCCTTGCGGGAGTGGGAGCGTCGCTCCGCACGACGCACTCCCACTTCCACCCGGCTCACGGGGCTGAAGCGGCGCGAGCGCGGGTTTTTTGATTTTCGCGTCCAAGCGAAACGCAACGCTCGCGCAACGCTCCCGGCACCCACCCGCACTTACCTTTCGTGCGGAGCCTCTGGGAGCCGGCCGGGTCGCGCTTCCTTCCCTCCGCCCCTGTGGAAGGAAGGAGCGGGGTGAGGAGGTAGTGCGATGGACGCGACGCCTGCTTCGCGCGTGGGTGACGCAACACCGCCCACTTCGCGCGCGGGGGGAGGAATCCGGCACGTGCGGGGGAGGAATCCGGCACACACGGGGGGAGGAATCCGGCACGCGTGGGGGGGAGGAATCCGGCGCGACGCCGCCCGCTTCACGCGCGCGCGTGGGGTGGGAATCCGGCGCGAGGTCTCCCGCTTCGCACTGTTTTAGGTAATGAAATTTATTCTTCATTCACTATACTATTGCCTACTTTCTCGTCTCTGTCTTTCCTGTAATATCTGCCTTTCTTCTGATGTGATAGCCAAGGCAGTTTATGGTATAAATTAAAACATCATGTAATATAAAAGTTCTAAAAAAGCAATCAAATGAAAAACACTAATTTAAGAAAGTTTAAATAGCATTTAAAACATAATAATGAAGATAAAAGTTTAAAGACCCTTCCGCTATAATCAGTTAATAACCAAAGGGCTGATCTAATCACAAACGGGTTTTGCCTGCTGGCAGAAAAAGTGTTTTCGCAAGGTATCTTATTTACTTTTTCAGTGTGATTCATTTTTAGAAATCACTTTTTGTGTATGTGTGTGTTCAGTTTCGCTCTGCCAATAGGCATATTTATTTAGTTTACAAAGCACATCGTTAGTTGCGGTATTAGTATTATATCACATATTTAACACATATTATGAAGCAACACAAAGATGATTCTCTTATTGCCCATTGGGTGAGTGGCCATATTGGTAAATTTAGTTTCCATTAGGTTTCATTTGTTAAACTTATGTATCATTTACAGTTTTAAGGGTTACTCATATTTGCTGGCAAAAGATGCACTAGTGTATAAGACACAACCCATGTGCTGGCCAATATCATTTGCTGGTGTATAAGACACACTAGCATATAAGACACATCCCATTTTCAAACAGTATTTTTTGGAGAAAAAAGTGAGTCTTATATGCCAGCAAATACAATGTTGTTGTTGTTGTTGTTGTTACAATTGCATATGTCCATTACTTTTACTTTAACTTTAACTTTTCCAGTTATGATGAATTACTGAGACAGTAATAAAAATCCACTTAGGCCCTTTTCACCCCTTACCTTTTCCTGATGCTGGGCTGCGGGGCTCACTCAGGAAGCCTTCGGAAGAATGTTCTCGCATCCCTCCTGCTTCAGCTCCACAGCTGCTTCCTAGTCGCGTGAACGGCTCACCTGTTCCGTTCGCAGTGCAGCCTGGGACCTCCCAGGCTGCACTGAGGAGAGGATGCATGACCGGCCCGGCTCCCAAGGCTCCGCACACAAGGTAAGTGTGTGCAGAGCCCCAGAGCAATGTGCGACCGTGCAGCATTTTTGGCTTTGAGTCGAAAATGAAAAAATGTGTGAGCAGTCCACGTCAGGCCCCTGAGCGTCACGCAAATGTGAGTGCATCGTGTGGACCACTCTTCACATTTACGCGATGCTCAAGGGGCCCTTTCGCTTCAGAAATGCCATGCGAAAAGGGCCTATTAGTCATGCTGTTTTACTCCTACACCAGTTATACTGGCAAGGGGTAATAATGTTCACTGTCCTTATTGCTTTATGCCTTAATGCACACATAGTGGGAGCAAGTCTGCTTTCCACTGTTAGGAGGGCTTTATTTGAGCTGAAGGTCACACGCTGGCAAGAGGCACGAACAGCATCACCGCATAGCAGCTCCTGAGATGGAAGGCAAGCAGGCTGCGTCACCACCAAAGAAAAGACAAAGATTTGGGTGGGGGGTATACTTTAATGTAGGAGCTGATCCCATGATTGCTATCTGTCTTCACTGTAGGCAGCAAATAAGCAGGGGTGAACTGTCAGCTCATTACAGCACCAGCAAGCTGTTCGTGGCCATTACAGGAAGCACTAAGTTCTCTTGCTCAGGACAGAGGCAGAAAGGTTTGAACAGACATCTATAGAAGAGATCCAGTGGGCAAGATATGGGATGAAAATTTTCAAGGCTACTCCAGATTCCTAATTGTCTTAAAGGAGATCAGGGTATTCAACAAGGGGAACTCTACTGTTTGACTACTGGTAAAACATCCTCTTGTCACTCTTATTTCCTAATGCTGTATCATTGAATCTGATAAGTTGAATTAATGACAGAATAAATGAAACCATACTCTCTTCAAGTAACCTGTTGTTGTAAGATCTGATCAATAGTTAAATTTTAATAGGTTTGGTTGACCAATCTTCTCAGCTTACTGCCTTCATTCAAGAAGCATCTGAAGATTGACACCACACTTTCCCTGCAGCTTACCCTGCCAAGATCTGGAACTAATGTGCCTGGTATCCCAATGTACTTTCTATTCTTTGGGGCGGTTATTTTAAAAAGTTTGCATTTAATCACTATTTGAATCATTCTTTTTAGGAGTACCTCATGGAAGTGATTGTTGACCCAGGCACTCTCAGTAAACATGCTACATGCCATGAGACTCTTCCATGGTGTTCTTTCAAATGTTAGTTGTGTTGTTGTGTAGTTGTTAGTTGTGTCCATATCTGATGGTTGCCACCTAGCACAAGGTGGTTGCCACCTAGCACACCTAGCACAACTGCACATTGTACAGTTTTTGAAGGACATGCCCCAAAATGTCATTAGATGACCTAACCACACAAATGGATTTATAATACGACAAAGAAACGTTGTAATATTGCCAGAAGATTATGGTTTAATTGCTTTTCCCTTCAATATTAATCACAATAGGATCATTTAAGAAAATAAAATAAATACAGTATTCAGCTTCCAAGCTGAGGCTATTTTTGGACTGACAGGCAAAGAAACCATAGTCTTTCTAAGAAGAAGAAATTTCAAAAAGAAAGGAACATTTTCTTGGTGGTTTTTTGTATTTTTGTACCTCAAAGCAATTTCCCCTTAGGGAAGAGGTATTTGATCTGTGCTTGCCCTGACAGTTTCACACTGGGTGGGCTCCTCTGACAACAGAAAAGGCTAATTTTTGCAGTATAGGGCTGAAATTTGGAGTTGCCCCATTGCAGAATATTGAAAGATTCTGTGGCCTACAATAGAACTCCATGGGCCCAACAGCTGCATAGAATTATGTTTAAGAAGGTATTGGATTACTCTTTGTTCAAAGAATATATATTTTCTGCAAATATATGTGCAGCAGACATCTCAATATGGGAAGAGTATTTCTTTGCACGTAAGCATGAACAGTTTTGTACACATGCAATGGAGTATTTTGTTTTCAGCCCTCTCTTCCAAATCAGTCTTTGTGTTCATTTCTAAGCTCCTCTTTAAATGTGAAAGAACTAAAACTACAGCTTAGGGACAGCTTTTGTTCAAAGAAGAAAGTGAAAAGCTGAACTGTGTATGCCAGAGGTCTCTGTGTGGTTCTTGGTGTCGCGAGTATTTTGGTAATTTATTATTTATGATGATGATGATGGTATTTTTCTGCAGAAACCTGTATTAAAACTCTTCTGTTGTATCAGTGAATGCTGTGCTGCAGGCTAATAGAATGATTGATGATTCTTTTGATAGTTCATTTCCTATAAAATGTCAACTAACAATAATGCTGTGGCATTGGCCTAGTTATATATTATTTCAAGTAATATATAACTGTCTGCTGGTTGTTCCAGTACCTCTTCTGAGTTGTTGGTGTCCTCTTGTTGTTCCAATACCTTTTCTGAGTCTACAGTTGTAACTTGTGTTGTCAAATGATTGTGTCACATAGTACTAACTACTCAGAGTTGTTTACTGGTAATGTAGCTATCTATGCAGTTGGTGTAACAATGTGGTAAATGATGCAGAGGAGTGTTGCAGGAATGGCCACAAGATCATAAAACTTGTGCTATTCTAGAATATGTATGAAATTGCTCTTGGTTCTGTTCTAGTTGGGATTAGCTGTAAGAGTAGGGCAAGAGTTTTTAAGATCTCATATGATATATATAAATATGAATGATACATATAGATACCATCTTTCCACAAATGGCAAAAGCATTGCTTGTATCTAGTAACTTAACTGCTGTAAAGCTGTGATTCCTGTGTTCTGGTCTTTCATTGACTTCTCTCACAGGAAAAGTGAGCAATGAATGAAGCCAGGTATGGCTGGACTTTAGTTAGATCATATCAACATATCTGATATAATTATTGGGGAAAGAAAACCACAAAATGGCAACCAGTATGATTAAAGGCCTCCAACACTTGCCCCACAAGGCTGCAGCAATTAGACCTTTTAGTTTTCCTAAGAAAGGTGATTGACTTTTTAAAAAAACAAAATACAGCATTTCACACAGAAAACTACGTTTTACAAAAACCACACTATTTCCTGCAAAACCATGTTTTTTTATGTACACACATAAAAAACCCCATAAAAACCAAAAACCTAGGTATTTTTGTTCAGATACTTTCTCACAAGAAGTCTCCAAATGTAAATAATCTCATGGTGGCCAACCATGTTACAATGAGGTGTTTCAGGCCCTTTCCACACCGGGCTATTAAAACGGCGCAGAGCAACCTCCGACGGAGGTCTTCTGCACCGTGGAGTGGACTGGGGCAGACTACTTTTTGTAGTTCTGCACCTCAGTCTGGTTTGGAGCGACCGGAACTGGTTGCGAAGAGTGCTTTTTAAAAACCTCTTTGAAGAGGTTTTTAAAAAGCACGGTGCATGTGACTCTGTGTTGCTCCGTTGCTGCACTCCGGTGCAGATTTGCAGGCGTGCACTAGTGCACACTAGTGCATGCCTGCGCCACCAGGGAGCCCTGGTGGCGCAGTGGTTAAATGCCAGTACCGCAAGCCACAAGGTTGTGAGTTCGATCCTGCCAGGCTCCAAGGTTGACTCAGCCTTCCATCCTTCTGCAGGTCGGTAAAATGAGTACCCAGCTTGTTGGGGGCATGTATAGAAATGTTTCAAAATACATGCTATTTGTAAGTTGTTCGCCGCCTCGATCCATATGGAGAGGCGGGATACAAATAAATAAATAAATAAATAAATAAATAAATAAAGATCTGCCAGGGGCAGGCTTTACGCCGGCGAGCTTCTCCGGTTGGTGGAGAGCCTCCACCAACCAGAAGCTGCCATTCTGGATGCCGGAGCAGTGCGGAGAGACAAGCTCACACTGCTCCTCATCCCGACGGGCTCGCCCAGATGCTGAAGAAATCCAGTGAGTCCCGTTTTTGGCGGTTCCTTTCCCAGGTGCGGAAAGGGTATCAGTGCTTCATCAGGTATGAGAAAATTCACAGGTATCTTTAAACATCCCTACGAAGTTCCATTTCCTTTTCAGTTCTTCCCAGCATCACAGGAAACTTGGGAGTACAGGTAGTGGGACTGAGACATATGCCTGAAATTGACTCTGGCCATTTCCACACTATACTGTTATAGTGCTATTATTCCACTTTCAACATCCTGTGGAATTCTGGGCTTTGTAGTTTGCTGAAGCCAAAGAGCTATCCGGCTGAGAATTCTAAATGCTCTTCCCTCAACTGCAAACCCCAGGACTCCAAAGGATCTTGAAAGTGGAATAATAGCACTGTAACAGTGCAGTGCAGAAATGGCCTCTATTGCAAACAAAACAAAACATCCCCCTCAAAAAAACTTAAACAGACCTAGGCCATTTCTGCACTACACTGTTATAGTGCTATTATTCCACTTTCAACATCCTATGGAATCCTGGGGTTTGCAGTTTAGGGAGGCCAGGCCCCTCCCTAAACTGCATACCCCAGGATTCCATAAGATGTCAAACAGGCCCCTCCCTAAACTGCAAACCCCAGGATTCCATCGGATGTCAAAAATGGAATAATAGCACTATAAACAGTCTAGTGCAGAAATGGCCCTATTGTGGGTGTGCTTTGTCAGGTGATTTTCTAGTCCTTGTCATGAGAATCCAAGGTGCAGTAGGTTCCCCATTGCAAATGTGCTTTCAGAAATTTCTCCAATGAGGGAAGGTGCAGAGCCACCAAAAGAAAAAGTACCTTTGAAGAAAACTTGTTTTTCAATATGTCTATCTGTATGGAATGAAAAATCAGTGCTCTGTGTAACTGTGTGTGTGCTTGACATGGGGTCATATGTAGGTTCAGGTGACAACTTCTTACTGTCTTGTTACATCCTCAGAAGGGCAAGATATAACAAACTCCTGAGGGAGCAAGAGAGAAGCCTTGAAAATCTGGATGTTTGGGTTATGTGCTTTTCTGTGTTGAAACCAAAGAAAGAAGAGTCATTCTACTGTTCTGCACCCCCAGCAGCCTGCTCACGATCATTTCCTGGATTGAAACAACAACCCCAAAATCTTTTTTTCTGAGGATTTTGTTCAATGTAGGTGCTCAGCAACAGAGAAAAGGGTTTCAAAGTAGTATATTGGCCATATAGTATCCCACTTCCACTTCCCACCCACAGGGCTCTGTTAGATTCTCCACCATGGTAGCCCACCCCACAGGATCATTGTTTCTTCCTTTCATCTGTTCAGTTGAAGAAAGCATGTGCTAACTTTTAAAGTAAGAGTTTCCTGGTGTCCTGGTGGAAAAAACTAACAAAAATTAGGTCAAGAATGTCCTCATATAGCAGGAATGGAAAGAGGGCAACCATATACCAGCCAATGCATCAGTTAACATTATGCCTGTGGAAAGAGCCTAGTGACTCGTAGGCTACAGAGTGTTCCCAAATAGTGCTGTGATTGTATCTCGTTCTTGGAGAATTATATGTCTGATGAGGTAAGTTTGGTGTCCAACTTTTTACTATATCCATCTCTTGGTGACTTTGATTGTGAGCTTCACACAAGGCTGGCTGCTGTGAAAAACAGAGTTTTGAACAAAATGGAACATTTTTATGGCATGAAAGCATTTTCTGTAAACTAAACAGTGTAACTGCTGTGCAGTGGTCTGATTTTTTCAGGTTTCTCTTCCCACTCCCAATGCATACATTAAAAGGGTGTCATACTGAAATGGATTCAAAAATAGCAATAAATCATATGAAGATCTTAAAGTCCATTATAATTACTTCTGGAATTTAGCTTAAGGCTCATGTATAGTTACAAGAGAAGTTATTTTTTAACTAAGAAAAGAGAAAGCAAAATAATTCATGTATCCTTATTTTTCACAGTTAATGGGCTGCTTTTTTAAAAAAACAACCCTGTTTATTCGATATTATTTAAAATAAAATTGTCATAAGCTATGCTTATGACTTGTTAGCCTAAAGACAAAGCATTCAAACTATAAACCTAAAAGGATGTGGATTTTTATTTTTATTTTTGTGTGAGTCAAAGAAAAGATACTGGCTTTTTGGCCTGTCTATGAAACCTCAGATTCTTCTGTGTTTTAATGTTATAACACAAATATGCTTACATAAAAGCTTATTGATTGGGAGAATCGCTTGCTTTTTATGCATTAGTTAATCAGGCTACTGCCTTGAAATTGGTCCAGGAACCCACAGCGGAACCCTTCCTAATTCATCTGTTTAAGTCTCAAATGATTTCATTGCTTCACTCACTTACCAGCACTGCTGGAATGTTAGTG
This sequence comes from Ctenosaura bakeri, assembly GCA_948474755.1. Lineage (NCBI taxonomy): Eukaryota > Metazoa > Chordata > Lepidosauria > Squamata > Iguanidae > Ctenosaura > Ctenosaura bakeri. Next base: position 50,317 of record CAOLHI010004837.1, on the reverse strand, counting down.
CTTTATGATTAAAGGATATTGTTGTTCTTTTCATCCATCATCATAGAGTCCCCTATTAATAATACAGGCTGCCTCCCCTCTTCTCCCTGCCTTTTTTCTTGTCCTGTTTCCTTACAAAAACTGCTTAGATTTGCTATTACTTCTTCATTCTCCAAGGCTGGGTGTTTTCAGGAAAATGAAAACATGGGTGGGAAAAATACTGCCAGTCCATCTTCAGAGTGATTCTCTGTTTTCAGTGGTGAAATAATGAACCATAGTAAGACAGAGAAATAAATTAGGCTGAAATGGGAAAACCAAGAGGCTGAGATTGCAGTAAGACAAGGTGAACTGCATAAGAGAGGCCATTGCCTCAGAAGCCCAGTAGCAGAAAGAATATCAGCTTGAAGGATTTTACCTACCTTTGTTGAAGAATTAAGTTTTTAGGGAAAAAAAACCTTGGATTAAATTTCTCTTTAGGCATATTATAGCAATCAAGAATGGAGGCTGTGGATCTCCTGGAATACATTTAACAGACATTTAACACACAACTGCTTGCCAATTCACATTTCATACAAAGATGCTTTTGTGGCTAAAATAGACAAGTGAATGGGAAAGAAAGATTAAGGACGTAAAGCAAGATATAACTATGATATTTGTATTGGGGAGGTAGGCTAATGGGCAAATGAAAGAAAAATGGTCATAGGAAAGTTTGCATAATAGGGTTTATTTGTTAGGATGATTAAATGCCCTGATAGAAGATCCATTCAGATCAGAGAGGTGTGTCAGTGTGCTCACACAGTGTGAGACAAAGTCGGCAAAGTGAAGCCCTTCAAGCATGTCAGCAAACTTCATATTCAATCCATAGCCTTATAAAGAGATGAAAAATGAGCCCTGTCCAAAACCCTTCCTTCAGCACCCAGTGGCAAACAGAAAATGTAAGCCTGGGACTTGGTCTCCTGGAAGCTGTCCCCCCCCGTTTCCAAACTCTGTAACAGGCCTCTGGTGGTTACAGATATTGATCATCAGAAAGTAATCTGCTCAAGTAGGGGGGGCATGCCAGTACAAATTGTGGAGTACATTCCCTTCTCTCCAAGGACATGCCAAGTTTTTTATATTGTCTACACTGGCTTGCTTGTCAGCTGTCTCTTTTCTTTATCATGACTTATTTTTTCTCAGAGTGCTTGCATAGGGCTGTGCAAAAGATTATATGCTTAATGCAATATAGTTAATTGAGAATGCTCAGTTTCAAACTCCCTCCTCCCTCTCAATACCTCTATCCCATTTCTCTTCTGTAATCATGATTTGGTTCCCTCTGGCTGCTAGCTACTTATTTGTGGTAGTACCATTCATCCACTGAGACCTTTCCATCTGTCACACAGCTTTGCTTTCTCTCCCAGAAGCTTCAGTTTTCCAACTGTGCCACAGCTGAATTTGTACATGCTCTGTGTGTGTCTGTAGGTGTTCTTTTTTTTTTTTTTAAAGAAAAAAATAATGGTAAAACAGAGCTGGAGGAGATAAAGCACAGATATAGAAGAAAGGTCTGTTCTACTTCTGGGGCTGTCACCATTTTTCTAGTAAACCTCTGTGTCTCTGAACAGCAAGATGACAGGCAGAAATACAGCAAAGGAAACATGTCAGTTCATAGAGAAGAAGTTTTGGGGATCACCACAGTTACAGCTAAGATTCAACTGACTGAAAAAGGTGGCAGTCATATCAACTGGAATAAAATCTCTGTGTGTATCTCTGTGTACATGTGTGTGAGAGAATGAAGGCGGAGGGGGGGAGAGAGAGAGAGAACAAGCATAAATAAAGTATCACTTTTCCTACTCAGATAATGCTTTAAATGCAAGACAATTGTGTTTCTTTCAACTGGAATAACAGAACATGTCATCAAAGTCCTGAGCTTCAATATGCACTTTCTGTGGGCTGATTCACACAACTATTTCCTTATGTTTGAGTCTTTTCTGAAAGGTCTTTTTCTACTTTTGTATTTTAAGGCATTCTGAGCTGATAGGATTTGTCAGTTCACTGGAAAAAATAGCAAGGTCACAACTGGTGGTGATCTGGGTCAACCTGTCTTTCAGACTTTCCCTAGAATATAATGATATGTGTTCTTACCACATCAAAATATTTCCAAGTTGCTAAAATCATTGAAAAGTTCAATGAGTGGTTATAATTTTCCTTAACTTCATCTTCAAGCATACTAGAAATGTCTGATAGAAAATGAAAATGTAAAAACAGTTTTTCCATATCTTACTAAAATTTACCATACCATAATGTAACCTTTTGTGATATTCTGATTGATTTGGCAATCTCCACTTACTTACTGGTGTAAATCAAATGAAATCATAAAATTGGATAATGAGATCTCAAAATTAAGGGTTTTTTTTAAAGAGGGTTTAAGTCCTGGCTTTCTGAATGTTGTTATTAGCCTGAAGGAAAATATATAGACTAGTAGTTGTACAGTCTACTCGACTCTCATGGACTTTTTTTTTTTTACTCTGTGTTAGTTGTGGGATCTCTTCTGACCTTAATAGGAATTCCAATTTAACTTAGAGTTAGGGTCATATGTCCATGCCTCATATTGCGGGGACATTTCCAGACCCCAGTGAGAATTCTAGTAACCTTTGGTTATAGTTAACCTACTGATTATCGGAGCATATCACTTCTGCTGCACTCCATCATGGTTCACAGCACGGGACATTTTTGACCCATTAAGTTACATTGGCTGGGACAAAAAATGTACCTGAATGGCAAAGGTCAATAGATTTGTTGTGACAATTTATGTCCCACCCTTTATCTATTTGTAGGGGAAAATATTATACATGGCAAATGACTGCCCTTATTTATGACCATACCACACAATGCTTACATTGTCAGTCTAAGGCCATTTCCGCATGGGTTAAATAAAACGGTGCAGTGTGTCCTCCATGGAGGACATCTGCACCTTAGAGCAGACTGGGTCTGGACTACTTAGTGTAGATCCGCACCTCAGTCCGCTCCAGAGCAACCCCAAGTGGTCCTCCAGCATGTTTTTGAAAAACCTGATTTTTCAGGTTTTTCAAAAAGTCGGCGCGCGCCATTGCATGCCTGCTCTCCCATGCAGATTCGCAGGCTCGCACCAATGCAAACTATATGGATGGAGCAGCCTGGACTGGACTGGGGAGCCAGAAGATCTGGTAAGTAGCGGCATGGGGCGATTTCCTCTCCCCATGTGGAAATGGCCTAATTCTCTGGAAGAAAATGCAGCTCTGGAAGACAGAAATGGCCTATCCTAGTTCGAGAGAGTTAAAATGATCAAAACCAACTAAGTTGCTATCAGTTTGTTTAAGGTGGTTCTATATATTGTGACTTTTTGTTTTAACTGTCCAATAGGGATAGTTGTATATAAGGTGCTTTAGGCAGCAGTAGTCCTCCATGATTGTAACTAGTTTTATAATAGAAAGCAGTTGCTTTATAGCAAATCCATCTTTGCCTCCATTGACTGAAACAGTGACACTTCACAAATTAAAGCTTTTTGATGCCTCTGTGCTCCTCTTTACCAGCAGTAGCCCTAGCAATATACAATGCTGCCCTCTCCCCACTGCTTCAGCCAAAAGCTGGATAGTGCTGTACTTTCTGCTCTGTGCTTCCAAGTCTTTAGAAGGGCCTTCAAAAAGAAGCATCTCCATATCCCGTCATCCTCAAGGACTCTCCTTTTTGTTCTCTGTGAACCTGTAATCCTCTTTACATTAATCTACATAATATTTTATAACCTCTTCCTAATTTTCTTAACAAACAGATTACTGGTTCCACTAATCTCTTAGGGCTAAACTAGAGGGTGTGTGAAATATGCAACAAGAAACTCAAGCCCCTTTTCTTTCTTTACGTCCAAGGAAACATATGACCCCAGATCTTGATAAGAGCCGCTCTGCATGGAGAAAATTAATTCTTGCTAGCCACTTGTTTTCCTAAATGTATCTCCCACCTAGCTGTGTGGGCCTTTGCTTGTAGTCCACAGAGTGAGGGTGAGATGAGTGGAAGTCTGGAAAATAGATGGTCATGGGCGGAAAGTTTGAACCTTCACCACTCATGCATGGTGGCTCTGGACTGAATTGGAGCCCTGTATGCTTAAATGTAGAGAACCAGTGTGGAGCAGTGGTTTGAGTGTTGGATTATGAGACTAAGAGACTAAGATCGACTCCCCACTCAGCCATGAAAACTCACCATGGGCAAGCCGTACTGCCTCAGACTAAGAGGAAGGCAATGGCAACCCCCTCTTATCAATTCTTGCCAATAAAACCCCATGGTAGGTTTGCATTAGGATCATCATGAGTTAGAAACAAAACATTTAGATTATGTAAAAAAAAAAAAAAGGAGTTTCATGGCAGAAATTTAATGCATAACCATCATAACTTCCCATTTTCAATCTTTCCCTTTTATGTTGAAGCGGATTCTAACTGACATTGAAAATACAACAGTAGCCATTTTACAGGAATTTTCTGTTCGCACAATGCCTCCCAACATCATGATGAGGATTAACTGCGTGATTGCTGATATCAGGCTATATATGGAATAAAAGAGAGTTATCCAAATACATTTCACAACATTGGTTTCAGAATGCCACAGGAGTCATTTGAAGGCCATTTCCAACCTGTTATAATGTTATTATTTGACTTTCAACATGCTATGTAATCCTGGGGTTTGCAGTTTAGGGAGGGGCATTTAGAATTCTCAGCCAGAGAGCTCTTTGGCCTCAGTAGACTACAAACCTCAGAATTCTACAGGATGTTGAAAGTGGAATAATAGCACTATAAAAGTGTGGTGTGAAAATGGCCGAAGCTGTTAACTGGTTTTAGTTACTCATTTCTTTATGTAAGCCCATCAGAAGCAAGTAGGTGCTTCAGCTTTACCACCATTTTGGCTGTATGTGTGCTCATCTGTATGTGTTTATCTGGAATAAGAATCACTCGCTGCCTAATACATTTTTCTGAAAAGAACAAATAAATTTTAAAATTCATTTGTTCTTTTCCTTGCTGGGAAGAACGAATAGATGTACCCTCTTTTGTCAAGGGTGCAGCTATTTCTGACATACGGAATTGTTTGTCCCCCTAAAGCTAGTGCAGTTTGCTCTGGCAATTTATGACAAGAGGCTTGGATAAGGGCTTAGCTGCCACTTAAGTTGTTCTGGCAGAAGCTTCTGCTTCAATTACATCAGCAAACGGGTCAGGCTGCTCCTCCTTACCCTAAAAGATATTCAACTTTTATTGCTGGACATGATTGCATGCGTTGGGGTTAAAAATAGACAAGGAGAGGGAACTGAGAAGATTTGACTCAAACAAGTTCATCTCACTTCTTCTGCTTGTGCCAGTAAAGCATAACGACTTGAATGTAGCAAATTAACACTTGAATGATAACTCAAAATGACACTGATCTTCTCAAAATCAGTCTGTATGTAAAGGCAAGCTGTTTATCCAATGCACGACTATACCTATATTTTTTTCAGAATCTGACATACTGCATTTTAATTTCATGTGCGTCTGCAACAACAACAACAACAACAACAGCGACGACGACGACCTCGATGATGTAGCTGTCTTGGTAACTTTGAAAGTAAAATAAATACAAATTCAGTCCTTGGGAAAGTGACAGTGGAGTCTTTTATTCCAAAATGCTTGCCTTTTCTCTCCCTCCTAACACCCCCTTGAAGACTCCAGTTCCACAACCCAGCCTGCTTGTGTTAAATGAATATATTTGACAGGAGTTGGGTCTGTTGGGTATTGCAGTAGGTTTTCCTCATCTTGGCATGTGAAGATTGAGAGTGTTCTTTGACACCAGGAGCAGAGGATGTGAACACAGCAACTTTCAGGGCATCAGAAATGTCAGCATAAGGAACAATCACCAGTGTAGACTGTGCTGAGGTAATTTTCCCACACTATGCCATGAATTCAGTCAGCTCCTGCTCTTGTGAATTCTGGTTTGACAGACTCTCCCTTGTTGGTGGTAAATAATACACAAAGTGTTCTGTCAGCATCAAGAGTTCTCCAGTCCCCTTACATAGTAAAATAAAAATATAATCCTCGTGCCTCTGTTTGAAATCTGACAAAACAAACACACATGAGCCTATCCAGCAGTTTTAAGGCTCTACTCTGGAAGTTTTATTTTCTATAGTTTAGCATGGCATAGCTTCCACAGCAAAGGGCAAAATTAATTGAGAATCAGCCTAGCATCTCTCTTCGTGACACTGATAAGACCTGCATAGAGCAATGAGCATTTGCTAACTTGGGAGTGTGAGTTCCTGCACGCATGTGCATGCATGTGTGCACACACACACACATACACATACACTGCCCATCACATTGCTGTTCTACAGGATGCCATGACAACATAGAGGGACTTTTAGAAGGAAAAGGTGAATGTGGTGAGAGAAAAGGGCAAAAAAATAAGTAAAAAACCTGTTGTACAATGGCCTTCTACTTCTTCTAGGTTGGACCCAACCATGTGGTCTGCTGCTAGCTAGGAAGTAGTAATTTAAACATTAAGCAAGAGTCTCTTGGGGAGAAAAAGCAGCATGCAAAATTTAAATAGTTGTTGATGTTAAATATTTCTTGTCCATAAGTTAGGATTGCAGCAGAATTCCTTAACAGATTCAACCACTGAATGGAAGCTTTTTTGATGGGAGGAGAGCAATGACTAATGCTAAATTGTTTATCAATAAACCAGTGTAATCCTAAAACATGTTAACTCAGAATTAACCCATAGCCACCTAACCAAATGTTCAGTAGGGCTTATTTCCTTAGATGTGTGTTAGGAACTGCAGCTGTATAGTATAATCCTATGCAAGCCAGTTCTGAAATGGAGCTTATTTCCATGTCATGGATTACATGGGAGAGGGAGCCAGCATGTTGTAGTGGCTTGGGCATTGGACTATGACCCCTGGAGACTAGGGTTTGATTCCCTGCTCAGCCATGGAAACCCACATGGAAACCTTGGGTGCGCCCCCCACCCCCAGCTCCCAGAAACCCCATGATAGGTTTCCCTTAGGGTTTTCATAAATCAGAAATGACCTGCAGGCACACATCATCATCATCATCAGCAGCAGCAGCAGCAGGAGCAGCAGCAACTGCAACGACATCATCATCATCAACAACAAAATGTAATGGACTAGTATGTTAAGCGATCAAAGAAAACTGGGATTTGTATGTTTGCCTATAAAAATTTATATATGTTTTTGCATTTCCTATTGCTTTCCTATTGTTGATTATATTTACAATATTCAAAATATTAGTGTATATAATTGTGTTATTCAAAAACATTTATTTATTTCTGTTAAAAATTATACTGCCCAGTTATTAGCTCAATATTTAAAATAAGCGCAACAGCATAACATTTTTTTTTAAAACGAATAATCTGTTAAAACAGCTTGGAATAACCAAGTCTCTAAAGCCCATCTAAAGACATACACACACATGGGTTAAAATATGACATAAAAATGCAGAGAAATTCCTGCCTTTCTGCCCACCAAAATAACATATTTTACTGGCTGACCAAATACGTATGCTGTGTATCAATGTTATTTTTAAAACTATGAAACTATATGGATGGACTTGATAATTTTATGAAAATATATGTAATGATGTTTGCTGGAGTTGGCTATTTAGTGAAGGAGACCTAACTAAGTAACATCTCCTGGCCCAACCCACCAGTCCACCTTAAGGACTAGCGAACCCCATGAGGTAAAGGAGGTCCATAAAGCTGGTAATTGGGCTATCAGAAGAATGAGGTTTCAACCCCATCCTCCCATCAATGAGTGAGGCTGGAGGACAAGAATTGGTGACCGGAGTCCTGCTTCTGGTAGTCACAGCTTTGCTTGCTGGCAGGGTTGGTGGTAGAAACATAATCCTGTTTGTGCTCTGATCACCAGCTGAACAGATATCTTTCGCCCTATCTGGTGACTGACTTTTAAGAGGTTCTGGGGTGGCATTTAGGAAGGTTAACACAGAGGCAACATAGTCTTACTGAATATTGATCAGTTACAGATTTGTAACTCTAGGTTAACTCTGGATTACGAACCCATAACTGAAACACTGAATTCCAACTATATTTTTTAAACATAGGTCCTTTTTGCACCTTACCTTGTCCCGGGGACATCCAGTGTGGGTCCCAGTGTTGGCCCTGTCATGAGGGGAGTACAACAGGAGTTCTCCCTCTGCACCGGCTGCCCCCAGGATCCAGGAAGCATGATGGCCACATCTCTTCCTGCTGCAGTGCAGCCAGGTACTGTTCCAGGCTGCACTGGGGCAGGAAGTGCAGCCATTGTGCTTCCAGGGCCTCTGCGGATAAGGTAAGTCCAGGCTCATGATGGGATGGTGTGATTGCTGGTAACTGATGGGGAAAACCAGTTAATGATTTGCAATATGATCGTACCACCTGGGGATGGGAGAAGGATGAGACCATGACAATGTCATGCGTAAGTGTCATCATGGCCCTGTCTTTCTCCCATCTCTGTGGCCGGTTGAGAGGGTGGAGCAGAAAGGACCATAGTAAGAAACAATTTTTCTTTACCACGAGTGAGAAAACTGGATTTCTGGGATAAATATTCCTTTTTCTGTCTCTCTTTCAAAGCATTTCTTCTACCTGCCTCTATAACACCACTGTGCAATGGCACCATATTTTTGCACTCCAGCACTGGCAATCTCCAAGATTATATCCACTTTGTTTTTCAGACTAAAATCATTGCTATCTTCAGGAGCTTTTTTGGATTTGAAAAACTAGTCCATTATTAATTCTTAGGAGTAGATGGACGTGGAAGAAAACTATTTGCTTTAAGATATATTTTGAGTGGCTTCATTCCAGAATGTGTGTTTTACTCTTTTTCATGCTTCCCATTCACAGGCCATGTTGCATTTTACATTTATTGTTTTGACACTGTTGATTTCTACATTTTAAAAAGAATGACTAATGTAGCTATCCTTAGCTGCACTTCAACTTTGTTTCAATACTTCAGCTCGGTCCGACAGTGATATTTTGTCTTGCCCATTTTGAAACTAAGCTTCACAAATACTGACATCATGCATTGTTAAAGAAGCCAGTGCTGAGAATGTGTTCAGGTGTATAGATCTCTTTGTCTTCACTAATGCACAGTTGAGCCACATTATATGTTTTAGTTTCCTTCTTGAAATTTGTATGTTTGGTGAGGTGGATCTTTTGTCATATAGCATGAAAATCAAACATTTTTAGCTTTGTGTCTACATCAAGTATGTTAACCACAGTTCAGAGAGAGAAGCCAAACAGATGGGTTTTAAGGCTCTAGAAACTGGAGGTTTAGGAAAGGAGAACCAATAATCTTCCAAATATTGATTAACTATTACTACTGTCATGACACAAGCTGGCTGGTCAGAATTCAAGTTGGGAGGTGAGATTGTGATTTACCAACTTATAGGTTGCTTCAAGTTTCTTCGCTCCTTGTGTAATTCAGTTCCCAATGAGCAGAAATATTAACATCCTAGTTTTATCAATTGACTCTTTTTGAAATTGATTTTGTTACACAAATGTGTATAAAATTATCAAACCAACATAGTTGGTTAGGAATCAGTTATGGGGAGAGAAGGTGAGTTCTTGTTTGCATGATGATGGGTATCATCTATTTTCATTTTTGTTAAACCCTGAATACTTATCAAGTGACAAATGGTCATTCAAAGTAATATGAGAGTAAAATCTGTATGTGAATAGGATTGAACTTTTATCAGTTTATCTTGAGGGTTGTCAATCTCCCAGGAGTGTTAATAGTGTCTATCATTCAATCCAGGCCTCTGTGTACATTTTTGGGAGTTTGTTAACTTATTGAACATATCTTATTGATTGCCAGCAATAGGAAATGTATTTATTTCCAGATCATACATCAGCTGCATAACCCAAAGCTTTGCCAGTATTTAAATTTAGTATTTCACCTCCAAAAAAGCTTGGCTTTGCAAAATTGTCCAAAATTAATCTGCTTCGACATCAAATTGAAAATTCAGATAATTGATCATATTCCTGATTTGTGTAGTATTACTTTACAGCACTACCTTAATGTTCACATTCTCTGTGGTTAAAGCTTGTTTACTAGGAAGTGTAGATCAAATGTTCAGCGCATTAAGTAGAAGGTGAAATGACCTGTAGTAATTCCTTGCTTTTACCCTGAAAATGTATACATTCCCAGCAACGGAAAAGCAATGTTTCTCTAGCATATTTTTGATAACAGTGACCTCTTGACTTTCACGATGGTTTGGGGCACAGAATCCTTGCTAAAGAAAAAAAAAACCTGTGAATAACTCATTCCCTGCGTGAGTGCTCCCTCTGCTATTGTCTTGACTTTTGCCCGAGTATGCATGGCTTCCTTCCATATGCTCAGGCAAAGGCAAACAAATGGGAGGGGGCAGCCGCACACATGGAGAAGGTGTGCACATGCCTTCTCCCCATTCCCTTGCCTTTTGCCTGGGTGTGTGTGCCTTCCTTCCACCTGCCCTGGCAGGGGAAGAATGGAGGGAAAGACTTACATGCACCTTCCTTCTCCATGTATGGGGTTCCCCCTTCCATTTGCTTACCTTTTGCCCAGGCACATGGAAGAAAGGCATAGCTTGCTCAGGGCAAAAGGCAAGGGGAGGGGAGAAGGAGGATGGGGGGAGGCAAGCAGGCACCTCATGAATAATCAAATTTGTGAAGGACACACCCATGAATGTGGAAGGAGGATTGTGCTACCATTCAATAAGCTCTCTTCTTCTCTGTCTACGAATTTCACTTCTTGTAATACTTCTTGCTTTCTTCTTTTGTGCAGACATGAATGTTGTTATAAGTTATTAGATATAAGCTGTGGTGTCCTTTCAAATGCTTGATCTCAACTATCATAGTTATGAGTGTAATCCTATTGACATCTACTCAAAAGGAAGCACTGCTGAGCATCACAAGACTTCTTTTTAGGTAAGTGTCTATGGGGATGCAGTCTCACACTCTTGTTGGTTACATAGCACCAGAATGTCTTTCTATTTCTCTTTGCCCAGCGGCAGTCTTGCCAGAGATATATTAATCCAAATAAGCTAGTGAATCCACAGCAGTATTTTCTCCACATCGTAATATTTTTGAATAAAGTTCACTGTGTGTGGGAATGATCTGTACAACACCTATAACAGAGAGAAATTGTGATCTTCTTTACTTTTTACCTCTAAAGACTTAAACAATCTAGACCTGAACAATCTTAATAATTACCTTTTTATACATAAACACTCTTACGTTGTCTGTTCAACACCTGAGGTATTATTCTACATTGTTTTGCTGACTGAAGTTTGTCAAATACTTCTGGGAGGAGGGCTTTTTGTGTGTGGTACCAGTAACATGGAACACAATTTTGTTTTTTGTTATTTTCTAAAAGATGTTATTATTCATGAAGTCCATTGCATCTAACAGGCTGATTCTTTTTTGTTTTTCATAAGTAAAATTTACATTTTTCTGACCTTTGTTTTGGTTTTTGTTGCGGTTGTTGCTTTTATAAGATATAATTTTGAAGTGATTTTGAATTTTGTCAATTACCTTCTGCTTCTGTTGTCTTTTTTATTATTAAAGTAAAGCATCTTTTAGAACAGATTATTTTAAAGCAAACAGCCAGATACTGGAAAAATTTAAGTCAGACTTACTTATTTTTTAAAATGAATATAGTGACAAATTGCAAGCTTCTGTTATATATTATAATACTTATCATAGGGTAATTTTTTGTAGCCTCTTTATTTCAATTCAGATGTGATGACAAGAAAAAAAATGAGCTAATTTGTACTCCAAAACAGAGTTGTTGTTGACTAACCCAAAGTCCACCCAACAATATTTGGAGTACTGCAGATCTCTCAATTTGTAAATTGCAAACCATGTGAAAAGTAGATCATGCAATGCTGGGGATAATTATAAGGTTTTTTTTAAATAACATTTTCCCCATGGCATGCATTGTTTAATGACATATTGTTTTAAGGCTCAAGTAGAATAATTTCAGTTGAGAAAATGATGGATCCTCAAATATTATATGAGAGACCCATGAGTGAGGAGGACTCTAAATGGCCATCAGAGTTTCCTTGGATGTGTGTCTTGGCTTCAAATTTCACAGAGTAAATAGAAGTAGATGGTAAGAGAAAACATACTATATACTGATTAATGGATGCCATAGGTATCTCAGTGCTCTGTTTGCTTGGCTAGCTTTGTTTCAAATCTGATACAGATCTCATACTGCACGGCAGATCCAGAAACAGTCCATGTTCCTTTAAATTCAAGCAATGTATCACTTTCTATTACCCCATGTCACATCAGTCTGTGACTAAAGGATGAGTTATGTGGGCATGAACCAGCATGTGGGCCCACTGCAGACAAATATAGCATTTCAAATAAAAGCAAGATGTTGATAGGGAAAAAATATAGGTTACTGCTACATATCAATAGTCAACATAAAGTGATGGATTTAATGCATATAATGCATACATTTAACATACATACTGTGAAAGCAATATACCTTCTGCATATTATAATAAGCATGATGTTATTTAATATAACTCAAACTCTAGTGTCCTGGGAGAACAATTATGCCTTGATTTTTCTGAGTGCCATCCTTTGCAGGTTAATTCTATCCTAGTTTTCCACAGAGTACAGATGAGGCTTTCCAGATATTGCATTGCAAGTGTCATGATCCCTCACCTCTGCTATGGTGGTGGTTAATGCCACAGTTATTCACACCAAGTGCATAAGCCTTATGAAAAGCCAAAGCCTGCTATAAATTCCTTGAATTGAGAGTGAATTGTAAATGCACATATCATTTAAGAAAGCATTGGAGGGAGTGAAAAAGCTGGTACATCTCCATCATACTTAGACCCAGGCCCTTTTCACACGGCATTTGCCATATGAAAAGCCCCCTCGAGCGTTGCATGATTGTGAGGAGTGATCTGCACGACACACATTTGTGCGACGCTCCAGGGTAGGGCAGGCACTGCTCGTGCACTTTTTCATTTTTGGCTTTCAGCCAAAAATGGTGTGCGATTGTGCATTGCTCCAGGGCCCCACACACACTTGCCGTGCGTGCGAAGCCTCCGGAGCCACAGTGGTCGTGTTTCCTGCTCCAGCGCAGCCTGGGAAACTCCCAGACTGTGCTGTGGAAGGAAGAGGTGGGGCTCTCGCACTGTCTTCTCGGGAGCAGGCAGCTCATGTGGAGCTGAAGCAGCAGGGACGTGAAAGCCTCTCGCTGGAGGCTGCTTGTGCAATCCCCGCACCCCAATGCCAAAAAAAGGTAAGGCGTGGAAAGGGCCCCAGAAGCAAATGAAAGGTGCTCCCTCTATCCCAACTGCGACTGCCCTGGTCTCAGAGGGAGAAAAGAAGAGGCAGTTTCTATTGGACTTAATCCCCTCCCACACTGCCATCCCCTTTGAGTTTTGTGTCATGTCTTAATTAGAATGTAACCCTGAGGACAAGGAACTCTTTTTTTCTTTTACTTTTAAAGTGCCATGTACAGTGATGGTTGTATATAAATAAATGACCATGACGACGACGACAACAACAACGACAACAGATTTACATTCTTTTAAGCCCCCTTTTTCCTTTAGAAGTAGGGATGTCCACAATACTTCTGGTGTTTTTTTTGTTCAGCCCTACTGGAACTTCTCTAATGATTATTCATATGATTTTGGTTGAAGAAGAATCTCACCCACCCAACCTCTTCCAAATTTCCATTTTGGTAGAAGTGAATTATCATTACAATTACTATACAATTTTGTGAGAAATTTTGCTAGACAGATTTAATCTCTTCAGGTTAGCTCTTCAAATTTCTTAGATTTTGCCAGAGAACAAAAGCTTTCTTGCCCTTCAAATCACTGCATGTTTCAGGTGAAGTTTTATTGCCAACCAGAGTTTGAGTCATAGAGGTGAATGAGAAAGGAGCTTTTGATGTCAGAATAAACTACTTCAGACATGGGATATTGGATATTAGAGTAAAACTCTCATAATGTGGTTTACAGCAAATACATTTACAAAATAAAGCAATACATCTGAAAACTGTGAAATGTCTTAATAAGAAGATGTAGAATCTTGTTGGACAGTTAGAAATGTGTAATTTAGAGTTATGCACTTGTGAATGGTTTTGTATTTATTGCAAATGCTGGCTGTTTATGCCAGACAACAGAGTGCAGGGTCAGCAGAAGGCCATTCACAGTCAGAGACACTTAACAGTCAGTCCAGCTTGCCTGTTGACGGAGGAAAGAAACAATCAGAAACAACCCAAAGGTCCAGGAGTCAAGCAGGCAATGTAGTCAGACAGTCCAGGGTCAGAAAATGCAGGCAGGCAATGAGTGGGAGATCCAGAGAACACAAGACAAAGGCTAGCAACACAGAAGTTGTTTCTGGCATTGAGCCCTTTGTCTTCTTTAAGAAGGCTGGAGCCAGCTTGTTCTCATCCCAGCGTGATTAGCTCCTGGTGCTCTTGGTTCTGTATATCCTCCTTCAGGGCTGCTGTTCACCTGGGGAAACCAAGACCTGGCCCATGACAGTATTCATGATCCCCATGTAGCCTCTAGTTTAGGAGCTACATAGGGATTGTGGAAGTCCCCTAACCTCCATTTACTGGGAAGCAGTTGCTGTGATCAACAGGGGTCTGTCCAACTTTTGCTTGAAATGCATGTGACTGATATTCCCACCACCTCTTGTATGAGTTGTCTCCAACATGAGAGGGAATTGTCCTGCTTCTGTCTGTCACACCAGAGATCATTCATGGGAGGTGGTGGGACTGCCAGTCTTCTACTTTCTGACTGACATGGCAGAGCGAATGGACCCCCATCAATCACAACAGCTGCTTCCCAGTAAATGGGAGATCAGTGGGATCAGGATGGGATTTACTGTGTAGCACTGTAATTATAGTTTTTAGACACTCATAAATCCCCAACAGTATACTGGCCCATGTTAGTAACTGAGAATCAGCAATGATAATCTCCATAAAGCACTGAAATAAAACATATAGCCGAACCAAGGCCCTTTCCGCACCAGGCAATTAGAACGGGGCAGTGCGTCCTCTCATGGAGGTCATCTGCACCTTGGAGCCAACTAGCAGCAGACTACTTACCGGAGATCCACACCTCAGTCTGCTCCAAAACGACCCCAGTCTAAGGACTGCAAAAAACAGGTCTTTATTTTCCTGGAACGTGCCATTGCATTCCTGCTCTCTTGTGCAGATTCGCAGGCTCGCACCAATGCGAGCCTGTGATCTGCGGAGGGCGGGCTTTAGGCGTGGTGAGCTTCAGCAGTTGGTTGGGACTTGCGACCAACCAGAAGCCGCCATTTTGGAAGCCGGAAGCCGTCGTTTTGGAAGCCGGAGCAGTGCGGATCTACAGACCTCGCACTGCTCCGATTCGCCCTGGACCAAGGAGGAGCCCTGCGGAAGGGCTTCAGGGACAGTCCACGTAGCTTTGGACCCCAGAAGAAGCGGTAGGTAATGGCACGGAGCAATTCCCTCACCTTGTGTGGAAAGGGCCCATATAATGCATAATAGAAAAAAAAAAGCATTTTTGAGAGAAAATCGCAATAAAAGAATGGGCCTATAGGGGCTGCTTTAAAGGCCTGCCACAATGGGTCAGAAGGACAATCTCTAGAAAAAGAAGCATTTCAGAGGCAAAATATGCAGATTGGATGGACAGGACAGCAACTACTTTTAGAAAACATGAAACGAAAAAATAGACTCCTGATAGTTTTACTATCATGCTATACAAATTGTACCCAAGCTTGGAATTCATTAAAAATAAATGAATTACTTGCAATTTATTATAATCTTTAAGAAAGACTTTTTACATTTATCTTTTTATCCATTTAAAATATTTACAAGAAAGAAAAGAAAGAACAAGAGAAAATTAAAAAAATAGGACAAAATGGTTAAGAGAAACATATTGTACAAAAAAGGTAAAAAAACCACCACAGATTATAAAAAATGAAGTAACAACAAACAAAAACTATTCAAACTGACAAACAGCAGAAAAAGAAAGAAATTTAGACTGCCCCATGGTGAGATTTCAGCCTTAACTAATAACCAACATAATACCTTCTTTAAAAAAAGAAGGAAAAAAAGTAAAACAATGGGCATAAAAACCATCCTGCACTGTTCTTTCATTAATATCACCTTTAACTATAAAGCAAATCATCATTAAGGAAAGGGTTTTTCTAAAAAATATTTTAAGATGTTATTTTGAGCATCCTTACTAGTTTGGCTGATGGTATTAATTACTTTAATTCATTACTTTTGACATGGGGAGGATGGTGCCATTGTTGTCCACTTTTAATAATTTAAATTATATTTAACGTTTTTAAATATAATGTGTTATTAATATTAGTAATGCTTACAATAATAAATTAATTTTATAATATTCAATAAAATAATTAACAGCAACAAATTAATTACTAGAGAGAGTGTGCTTTATGCATGCAGACTCAGTGCATGAATATCAATTTGTAAGGGAGGAATTGCACATCTGACGTCTTTCAAAGCTCTATCATCTGTGCAGGATTTCTGAAGCCTGTGACTTCAGCAGGTTTTTGGGAAGTTTCTCTACTGAGCCATAATCAAGGGGAAAGGGAAAATGTGACGTACATGTTGGTGGGTGGTGTGAGGTGGCAGCAGAGCCAGTGGGTTGACATGTGGCTGGTGAATGGGTAGCATCACCTAACATCAATAATCCAACAGCTGTGTGTCTATATGGTGATGAGTTATCAGCCATGCTTCAGCCGTTGTCTCTTGAACTCCTCTGCTGAGGCTGTTCTTCTTATATCACTCCTGAATGACAGGTGTCTATTCCACACGAGTTGGACTGGCTCTACCGTGAGCCAGAATCAAGCATGAGATGCTGAGGAACATGGAATGGACAGATTTGTATGTGGCTGCAATCTGCTCTACACCTTCTAAAGCTACCCTGCTGTGCTTAGATTCCATAGAAGACACTGTTTTGTTGTCTATGTTGATATAAGATTCAGCTATCCATCTCACCAGCTTTTGTTTATGGAATGGCAAGTAGCCATTTTGTATTATACCTCCAGGTGCAACATGTTTGGAGCTAGTTCTGTGTTTCAGTGAACTGCCTTATGAGGCCCGGTCTCTTTTCTGGTTAGGCTGCCTCTACTTGGACCCAACAAGATGTTGAACAAGGCAGACAAACAAGCAAACAAAAACAACCAAAGAAATAAAACACCAGTATGCTTGTTAATTGTCTTTGTTTTTACAGATTTACGTGGCACTGCTGCCATTTTAATATTCATTTCAATTAAACAAGGCATTGCTAGGCTTTTTAACAAGCTGTGTTGTTCCTCAGCACCCCAAATCATTAACAACTATACATCAATACCTTTTCTCATTTGCTTTCAAATCAAATTTTCAGTGTATTCCTGTATAACTTTTCACTTTGTCTCTACATCTGTACAATGCAGGTAGAAAAAGACACACCAAAGTACAACACTTTTTTTTCTTCCCAAGAGCGAACATGCAGTGCAAATTCATGCTGTGAGGACTCACAAAGCTTCTTAGGCTTACATACAGGTGTGAACATAGTGGTATTCTGCTAAAGCACACTTTAGACAATCACAGTATTAGCTAGGCCTACAATTAAAATCATTTGTAGAGAAATGAGCAGTTTGTAAGGTTTGTATTTATTCTCCCATATAAATAGACAAAAAGAGGAAAGAGCATCAGGGGTGTTTTTTCAGTCAAAAGAGCAACAAACAAAGTAAAAGTTCCATAGCTCACATTTTATTAAAACATACAGGGCAATCATACGCACATGTGGTTGGAAGTTAGTGCCATTGACTTCAATAGGATTTCCTTCCCTGTAAGTGCACATAGGGTTGCTGTCTTTGTTCAAAGCCCCACCTGCTCTGTGGCTAGCTATCCCTGTGCCCATGTACATGCATGTATTTTTGTTTTATAAAATTGCATGTATGCCCACAGACAGACTGTAATCCTATGCACACTTACTAGGAAGTTTGCTCCAGGTAAATCAATGGGACTTCTTTCTAAGAAACTGTGTTCAGGCCTGGGCTCTCTTTCTCCCTGTCTCTCCCATACAGAGGTACTCGTATCCTTTCCTCCCTTTGTATCACGAAAAGAAAATATTTACTTGCAGCCATTGAAAAAGCTTAGTACCCAAATCCTGAATATTTAATAGAAAATAAAATGATATTTATTTTTAAGTGCATTCTACCTTCAGCACCACTGCATCCTCACAACAAATCTATTGCGTTGCCCAGACATAGTTACTGCAAAGGTTTTTCCTTTGCTGTCCCAAGGGCCCAATTGATTTATCTGCCAGAAGCCTAAAGCCCCAAAATAAGATAGCTTTGAGTTTACAGAGGTCATTTTTCATTGTCTAAATAAAAATTTCTAAACAAAAATCTCTCATCCTGTTAACCGCAGGGTCCTTATCTCCCCAGAGGCTACAGAAACCTGAAAGAAGCCATTTCAATTCTTTTATGAAGAAAGATAAAAGCAAGTTTTCGATTAGAGAGCCAAGGAAAGCTGCCTTATTAAATGGTGGTAACAGTAACTAGTCAAAAAGGCAAAACTGCTCAGGTAGGGGGTGGAGGGAAGGAATCATTATGCATGAAGCATACACGAGGCTGCCTGGGCAACCTGAATCAGTGATGTTTGGAGAGAAAAAGGAAGTTCACTGGCTTTAGGGTTAGCTAGTTACGGTTGTTCGTTCTTATCTTATGAAAAGCCCTGAAACCTTGCTTTATCTGGCATGCTTTCTTAATTATGTCTGCACAGCTTTATCAACCAATATTAACTGTATGTTACAGTGCTTACATATGCAGACCCACCTTCCTTGATCTGTCATGATTCAGCGCTCTTAGGCAGCATTGGCAGGGCTGCAAGGTGGCATGCAATTTCTACTGTAGAACAATGGATTTTGCAGCGCTAAGCCAATAGTAGAATTAGTGGAAGCTACTTCATATTCTATACATAGATACAAAAAGATAAAGAGATGTTTTATGGCAGTGTCCTGAGCACACTTTCAAAGCTCAAAAAGCAAGAGGACTCTACAGCTTCAAAAGTTTGGCCATTTCTGCACCTCGCCCTTTTCTGTTGTCATCCCAGCATCATCCTGACAGTGCCTTTGCTGGAATGGGAGCATGTCCCCAAAGTTCCCCTCCACACCTGACCAGCCGCCTGTGGATGGAAGTGCAAGCAACAAACTCCTTCTTTCCTCACTGTAGCTGGCCTCTTTCCTATGCTGCATGGAGGAAGGAAGTGTGTAGATCACACGCCATGTTCTTCATGGCTGCTGGCAATGGGAGCATCACACAATTGCAGGCTATTAATGGATTGTTCCACAAATGATATATCCTGCAATCACAACAGGTGGGGACAGATTAGAAGCAGGATCACGATGATGTCATGCAAAAGCACAACTTGTGGATCACTGCCAATGCATCCCCATGGTGGGGCAGCATCACCAAGTGGAAATGGTCTGTCTCCCTCTCCATCCTCTCTCTCTCATGCACATATACATGGCTCTGATTCTTTCCGCACGACACTCTTATAGCGTGATTATTCCACTTTCAACCTCCTAGGGAATCCTGGGGTTTGCAGCTTCGGGAGGGGCCAGTTGGAAAGGGCCTCTATTGATCCATGAAAACAAAATCCATTGCTTTCCTGGAGATCTTTTCTCTGTCTCGTTCCAGAAGATTGTATGTCTATAAAGGGGATGTTAAGACTATTCCTGAGCATATGTAGCTGGATTCCATGTGTGAAACTGAATATGTTATAGAGGTATGGAAAGATAAACATTGGTCTATAGTAGCAACACAACAAAAAGTTCAGAGCAGAAAGCCTTGTCAGTGAATTAAAACACACATATAAATCCTTAGTAGATCTAATGATGTGCATGCCAAGATTAAGCAGACTTAGAAAGGGACTGAAAGCCATACTAGATACACCCTTAATAGGGAGAATGCACTACGTAGCTTCTTTTTACATTATTAATTATAGATGCAAAGAGGAAGCAAGTAATCCTTAACAGGAATTCATCATGCAGGGATGGGAGCCTTATCTCTCTTCTCTATAGCAGAACTGGAACCCAATGTCATCCATTCCTCTGGCCATAGACCTGACAAAAAAGCTTGTGGATGGATGGGGTGGGAGTGGGGGTCAGTCCTTCAGTGCCTGTATATAACCAATTTAAAAATGCAGACATAGCAACATATTACAAATTAAATATAACTTGTAGTTCTGTTCTCAGAGAATGCTTATAGGTGAGGTTGGAATTTAGATCCCAGATAGGTCCTGGTGAAAAGATATAAAAGAGGAATGCATGGTCATTGGGCAGAGTGGGGGAGATGCTCTGTAATGTAGTGTTCAGTGCTTAGTCCAATAGTATTGACCTGTTTATCATACTCTGCCATACTTTGTGGGCAATATCTGTTTCAGTGCTTAAGATCTGGAGCATAGCTCTGCCCACACATTTCTGCAACCTGCTCCCCCCCCCAAAATGCCAAGAGGGTGTGCTGCAGTTGATTACTGGTGTTGAGGGGAGAGATGAAGTGATTTAGACCTGGAAGCCTGGAGCATGGTCTGAATTCTTCCCCCACTCATCTTCTCACAAGTAAGAAGTAACAGCAGCCCCACCCAGAGCTCAATAGTTGCCTAGTGAGGAGATTTTGGAACAGAAGTGCAAGAGAAAAGCTGCCTCCCCCCACAAAGGAGAAACACACACAAATGTTACTAACAGGATACTGTGACCCCACCCTCATGGCCTATAATAAATTTGTTTTTAAAGAAATAAATCATATCAGAAATTAATCATTTTAATAGCAAAACAATAATAATGGGTCAATATTGTCACACACTCTCAGTCCCCAGAAAATCCCCTTATAGGTTTACCTTAGGATCCCCATAAGTCAGAAATGACTTGAAGTTTGAAAACAACACAAAAAACACAGGGGGCTTAGGCAGGACCAAAAGAGCCTTTGCAGTGACCTGCTGGCTCAATGGGTACTTTACTTCTCCTTCCATATACTTTAGAAATGTTGGGGAATTTCACAGGCAAGCCTGTATGTAAATGTCTGGACATCATTTTCTCTACATTTAATGATGACCATAGTTTTGTGTACTTCAGGTAAATGTTGAAGGTGTAGATCTGGTAAGTCTTCCTTATGGCACATGTAGTGGGTATGTTCAGAGTTAGCTCTTTCTTGTTAGATATATTGTTGCTGTTGTGTGCCTTCAAGTCATTTCCAACTCACAGTGACCCCAAGGTAAACCTATCACAAAGGTTTTTTGTACAACATTTTTTGCGGCAGGGTTGCTATGGCCTTTCTTTGAGGCTGAGAGAACTGTGGCTTGTCCCAGGTCACCCAGTAGGTTTCCATGTCTGAGTGGGGAATTGGACCTTGGTCTCCCAGAGTCCTAGCTCAACACTCAAATCACTACACAACACTTGCTTCTCAGATGTATTGCACCATATTAATTTTGGATCAGAAATTTTTTTGGCATTTGTCAACACAAATGTTGTTTGAAATCATATCCCTGAAACATGGACTCTAACTGATGGTCAGCATGGGCCTTTTCCGCACGGGGCTTTTAAAATGGTGCAGAGTGTCCTCCAGGGAGGACGATTGCACCTGGGACTGGACTGGGTCTGGACTACTTTGTGTAGTTCCAGACCTCAGCCCACTCTGGAACGACCCAAAGTGGTCATTCAGCGTGCTTTTGAAAGACCGCTTAAAACAGGTCATGGCCATGCTCTGGGGCAGATTTGCAGGCTCGCACCAATGCAAGCCTGTAGATCTGCCAGGGGTGGGCTTTAGGCTGGTGAGCTTCACCAGTTGGTGGAGAGCCTCAACCAACCAGAAGCTGCCATTTTCATCCCTGGAGCAGTGCAGAGCGGCAGCCACGGACTGCCTGGACCCGCGGGTGGAGCATAAAGGTCCGGTGAGTACCAGCATGGGGCTATTCCCTCGCCTCGTGTGGAAAAGGCCATGGTTGGATCCCACAGGCTTTTACTGTTGCCAAAAGATTTATACTCCAGCTTTGGAGAGATACATATTAGTGACCATTTTTAATGGTCAGAAGATCTTACTGCCTTAGCTGTGAATGTGTATTTTGTACATCAACTTCAAGTAAAAATGGTTTTGGAAATGTGATTAGCTTATATGAATGTACACGCCTAGTCCATGCCCATATCCTATGTACTTCCTTTCCTTTTTCTTCCTTTTCTTCTCTTTCCTTTTTTTTGCAGATATTTTTTTTTTTAAATCCCATTTTTAAAAAGTAGCTGTAGAAGGATGTAGTTGTGGGCATGGGCAAGATTCTATAAGATCCTCTCCATCCTAGAAATTCTGCACATATTCTCATGTTCTCTGTAGCCATCACTCATTGCTGCCCAGAGAGAAGGGGCACAGCAATGAGCAGGCAGTGACAGTCAGATCATTATACTTTGTTCTCCCTCTGGATCTGAGGGACAAAGTAAGTGAACAGATACCACTGGCAAAGGGCAGAGACTAGATCAGAAGTTTCCAGTGATCAACAGGGGGCTCTTTGCTAAGCAGTGGGCCTTGTTAAGTGTGTGACAAAGCCTGAAACAGTGCTGCAATAAAAAATAAGTGTATATCAGTGCCAAGAGTTCCACTTCTTGGAGACACGCCCTACTTTAAGACTTACCTGGTTGGCTACCATGATAAATCTCAACTGTCTCCAATTTGGAAGATTATTCAAATTTGGGGAAAAGAGGCTCTGTATTGTGCTTCAGCCCTACCATTTGATAGAATGGGATAGCTGTCTCAAGATAATGGAAGGGGTTATTGGGAGCTCAGGTTGGTGGATGGTGGAGCGTGGAGCTGGGAGTACTAGAGCAAGCTGACTTCCCCATGCTGGATTGCTTCTAGAAAGTGCTGTGGTGGACACTGTCCCATCACCAGTGCTGAAAATTCAGCTTTCAATCCAGTAGTCTAATGAACACTCAAGCTGAAGGTTTCTTCCATTTCAGGCAGCAAAATACCTTGGGAGTCAATCTATTAACACTTTCCTCCATTATAATACATTTCTCCTTTGAGTGCTTTTTATGTTCTCCCTTGTTCATGGCTATGAATAAATGAATAAAATAGGGTTTTTTGGAGATGTTCTTGAAGATTGAGAATCTAAGAATCATATATACACTGCTTTTCAGAAGCTTTTTCTCCCTTCTATGTTTTATGTCTCATAATGTCTTCAACAGGAGCTTTCTTGTACTAGAACACAATGTTTGTTTCTATGGCTGTATTTCAACCTCAGGGTTTTTTCCCTAGGGCTTCTTCTACCAACTACAAGAAAATAAAGTTTTAAGCCCTTGAGGATTTTTATTGCAATGGAAGATATTGATCATGGCATTGTTTTCAGCCGTAGTTTGTTTCTATATTCTTGATTTTGTAGACATTCAGTGTGCCCAGTAGGTTAATATTGTCTGGATACATGGTGTTTAAAAAATTGTGTGTATGATTTGAAATCTGGTTATGTCTTTTTCTGGACCCTGGAAATACAATGGAACTTAGTCACATTGCAATTCAAAGGCTATTGCTTAGAGCTGCCCCACAGTTTTGATTTATATCTGGGCCAAAACATTCAAGTGTGTCCTATTGGGCAATTTGTTTGTATTTGCATGGGGGAAAACAAAGCTGTCCTCCCACTGCCAGATGGGAGAACATCCTAGGGATCGGAGGGGAGCTTTGTTTAGATGAGATAGAGAAGTGTTAGGTTTCCCCTCAAGTTCTTGTTTTTAAGTATCCTTGCTACTGGTAGCCATGGAAGCAGTGGTTGCCCATGGAACAAAGTTGTACAAAGGGAACTTCAGTTCCACACTTTATTACTGTTTAAGTGAACCCTTTCTCAGATACATTATGGATTGTCACCAAAGCAGCTTTCCCTTAGCAGATTTTCCCCCTGTACTTATAGCATGGAATGGTATTTTGAGCAGCTTGATTCACATGAGATACTTTTCCTGTTAGCATTCTGTTCAGGCTGGAGTTGGAAGCACACACATAGCCCAACCAATATGTGTAACAGAACCTTCGATAACATCATCCATTGTGATCTTTGTATCAGTTCATTTTTTATCAGAATTTAGCAAAATTTGCCATATCCATACATGGAGAAAAGCAAAACTCTGTATATTTCTCACGATGTTGCATGGAAGCCATCATAGGGAAATGACTTTCTGTCATAATATTTATGATGATAGTTGCAGCCTATTGATTTGATGGAATTGATTCAGTTTAATTTTACTCAGCAGGAACATCTGAGTAGGGTGTCTGAAGAAGATCTTAATATTCAGCTAGGGAAGGAGGCTGCATGTGGCCCCAGGGCCAAACTTGGCTTACCTCTGCCTTAAATAGACTAGGGCAAGTGGACCTGATAAAGCACTACCATAGTATGATCAATGTCATTCAGGGGGTCACTATAAGTTAAAATTGACTTGACAGCAGTTAACACAACTATGGTATAAAAAACACTCAGTGCCAGTCAATAGTCCTACATCTCTAAGTCTTTTGTAACTAAATAAAAAAGCAAATCATGCAGGAATGAATGAAGCTGTCTTAAGGCTGATTCACATCCATACTGATCCCAGTACTGCACTGACTGCCACAGGTTCTCCAGGGTATCAGAGGCCTGTCGTCCCCCCCCCCCGCCCCTGTTCTTCCCTGGACAAGAGATTGAAACTGGAAGCTTCAATATGCAGCACATGCATTCTGTCAGTAAGCTACAGCTCCTCCCCATTGATGGGAGTTGTTGTGGTTAGAAAAGAGTCCTGTGTTGGAAGTATTTGCCAGGTTAGCTTGAAAAAGCCTGGGGAAATCTTCACCCCTGAGATTACTATATTCTTTTGAAGATATTTATATTGAGCAGATCTGACTTCGAGGGAGATATAGAAATTTGTTCCCTTACCCCTACACATGCAAATGAAATGAATTAACTTTGGTCTTGAAGATGATTATACCTCCTACAGGTGAGCCTTCTCACTCTCCCCAGCTCTTTCTGTTTCCTTGCCCACTCCAGCTCTGTTGTGGTAGTCTATGACCACACAATTTTTGACGAGCCATACCTTCTAGCTATGAGCGTTCCCTCAGAATCCAATTTGCTCAATCTAGCTAAATAACATCAAAAAGAAGACAGCCCTCTGAGAGGGAAAAAATTGTTCCCAGGCTTTTTTTGTTTTTATTCTAACCTGATAAACACCTTCAACAGAGGACTCTTCTCCAACAATGAGAATTTTGGAGGGAAACCCCACAGATATTCATATCTTCAAAGGAAGATGTCTTTAAAAATGCAGCATTCTTCAAAGGGGGAACACCACCCTCAGCTATGAGAAGTACTTTAAAGTGGGAGCCCACTAGCACTGCAAATTCTCTGAGGATGTACTCCCCAAGTGTGTCAGAAACTTGGAAAAGAGCAAACTTTTCCCCCACCCTTGCACCATAACACTTGGGAAAGTCTTTTACTTCTGCTCCTGTTGAAAGCATATTTGCATTTTCTGTATACATTTATAGTTGTGGAAAGGCCCTGTGCAAGATGAACTTCCTTTTACAAACAATGTGGTGATTTTAAAAAGAACAAATAACATTCAACTAATAAAATTCTCAATTTTAAACTTATTCCGTTATTAAGACATTATTTAGATTATTCATACTGTGCTGTCAGGGGTATTTAATAAAGTTTCTGGGACTCCATCAGCAGTGTCAGTGCCTTTTGTATGCATTACATTGCAGAATATATGTTACAACACAATGGAACATCATGGACAGTCTAATTCCCATTCTGATTGTGTCCATGAATGTGCGCTTTCATTGTGGATGCCCAAACGGGTAACTGTGAAATTTAGGACCCATTGTAGGGGATTGCTCCTGAATAGTTTGCTTCTTACCCTCACTTTGAAACTGTTGGATTATTTCATAGGACATTCTGGGATCACATAAATTCCTGTGAAGTCAAATGTTCCTGCTATGTACAAGAGATTCCATCCTGCTAATGTCATAGAGCAGTCTGTCTGTCTGTCTGTCTGTCTGTCTGTTCATCAGTCCATCCATTCTTCTTCCTCCTCCTCCTCCTCCTCCTCCCCCCCCCAAATGCTTGCATTTGAGTATCATCCTGAACCACATTGGTACATTTCATACAATGGAAATAAGCCCAGCTATCTGTTAGACATACATATTCCTCGCTCCCTCTTGTTCCCTCATTCTGTGCATTCAGGAGGCAAAGTAGTCTGGCAGTTTTTGTTTTTACGTAAATCTTAACTGCTTTTACTTAAACCTAGTGTCATCCAACCAACAACTATAGTTAACATTAAAAATAAATCTAAATATGTTCCTTGTAAACTACAACCCATACTTCAAGGATTATGAACATGGCTTGTTTAAAGAAACCATAACACTGAACACAGTTTAGGGTTTCAGCAAAATTCTGTGATTAATGGAAAGCAGAAGTGAAAGGCCACGCCAGAGCAAGGGAAAGAAGATGATGATTGAACTCAGGACTTGCCCCAGCTGGTTCATGTTGTGTTAGTGTGATGTCTGAATGAAACCACTGTAACATTCTTACAAATTGCCTGTCTTTACCAGGGAACTTAGTTTAGCTTCAATCAGATATTCTTCATAGCCAAACTATAGTGGTAACTTATTTCCTGGTAGGAGTATCTGCCTGAGATCCTTTATGTGTTACTGCCATGAAGATGGTGATGGGTATAGAAAAGGACATAGGAACCTCTTAGAGGATTAAGTGGCAAGAATTATGCCAATGTAAATGTTTCTAAAGATGTTGCTTAGGAACGTATCTAGTACCTGCTTGCTCAATGCCTTTGGTAGTTGTGCAACACTGTTGTGCACTGAATATGTTGGAGGTCAAGGAAAGTGAAGGCTGCTTCCTTTTTCCTGGCTGCACAACAGCTTTTAAATGGTGCCACATCACATCTCTATCCCATCCACTGATTGGCTGTGGGGATTTTATTTGCCATTGCAAAGGTAGGGATGAAGGACCAGTGCTTGCATTCTGGATATCTACTGTAGGAACACTGGCATTGGGTCTAACAATAGAGTATAAAGCCACAGCTGTAACGCTGCCTTTGATAATGCACAATTCCTCTCAGTTCCACTGTTGAATGCATGAACATTTGTGGAGATGTCTTTGTGCCTGAATCTGTATCTAGGAGGCTTTCCAGTGTTCAGGATATAGGGAAATCTGCATGTATATGGGCCTATGTAGATAGATTTGTCATTTCAATTATCCATATGAGCAACTGGGCAATGAAAAAAGAACTGAGAGGATCCATGCTCTGTTGAGGTTGGGACCTGGATCCTCTTGTTTCAGACTTTATATAAAAAACATGTTGTCTTGGATGACTGTAGGCTTTAAAGCTTTGTCCCATGATTTAGGTTCTCTGATCATCATTAAAGAGAAAAGAGCACAAAAACAAAAGATGATCCACCATATTTTAGCAGCCAACTTTTACAGTCCAATACTCACATATTACCCATAATGCTCCCAAACAAGGATGTCATATCATCTTCCTCTTTCATTTTGTAGGAGTAGAAAAGCTTCATTGAGCATACAGTGGTTCACTGTATGCTCCCGCTGTGTAAAATTTCATATGATTTAAATGTGTAGATGGAGCATCGTAATCAGAGAAGTACGTTCCATTTGTATGAAATGTATACCTTGTGATAACCTTTTCAGCTGACCTGAAAAAGTCTGTGTTGTATCATTTACTGATTTTTAAAGTCCTCATTTAAAAAACTAACAAACAAACCAAACACATGCTGGGTTAGTGTCTGCCAGGCAAGAGTAAACAAACAAACCTTGCAGAGTGCAGGCATATATACAATTTGATCACAAATGAACATGTGAACTTTTTCTACTGAAAATGGTATTTGATATGTGAAGTGATATAAAAAAAAAATCTGTAAGGTTTGATCTGTAGTGTCTGTTTAGCACATGAAAGACATCACTTAATGCTGCATTGAGGTATTAGTACCACTTATTCTTAGTGATGAGCTCCCCCTGAGGGAAGTTAATTATGACCAAGAGGACATCTGCAGGGATCACATTTATGGGATCAGACTCACTGTTTCAAATCATCAGATCTCTTTTTTCCATGTATGCTGTGGTGTTGCGCTTCTCTAATATTCTGCATATTTTTTATTGCCTGTAGGCCTTCCACAGTTCTACTGATTCTACTCAGGACCCTTTTTTCTCCCATGAGGAGTATTCCTGAGAACAATTCCTGTCAGGATCCTGATGGGGCGTTCCATTTTAGAAATGGAGGAAGTGCAGCACGGAAGTGCAGGCTAGGATCAACAGAGGGATGTAGAGCACAGAAGTCAGGTTCAGATCATCAGAAGGATGTGTAGCTTGGCCCTTGGAGGAAAAAGCTGTAGCTACTCCAGCTAAGATGTGTGGAGCTCTAGTACAATGTCAGAAGTGGATGTTCAAGTTCTCCTAGCTTCAGAGAATGCCAGTTTTGCAGGGAAAGTCTCCCTATGAATGAAGGACTTCTCATAAGCAAGGACCTCCTAATAAGCAGGACCTCTGTTTGAGTAGCTGTAGTTCCCCTACTTTGTTCTTTCCTGGGAAAGTTTAAAAAGGTAAGAGGATTACAAATGAAAAGCAATGTTTTCCCCATCATTTTTGTCACTGACCATCGAATAATTTACTAAATTTGTAAGCACATTTATGACCACATGCAGCCAAAATGGACTCAATGCAGATAAAATCATTATCAATCTGTTGCACCCCAGAGTCTTCTCTGTTATCTAACTTGTCTTTTTTTAGCTGAATTTCTCCTCTTGTTTTCAGTGGGCAAAGGTTCTCTCATAGCAAAACATTTGTAAACATTTCACATCCTCCCCTCATCATAAAATTTTCAAACTCTGTTGCATCATACCATAATTTGCTCTTTTCTGAATCATTCCCTTTTCTCTGCCTCTCCTTCCTTCCTTCCTTCCTTCCTTCCTTCCTTCCTTCCTTCCTTCCTTCCTTCCTTCCTTCCTTCCTTCCTTTCTTCCTTCCTTCCTCTTATGTCCCAACTTTCTTCCAGCATAGGACTCAAGGTAGAACCTTTGGTAATTTACTTTTCCAAATTCAATTATCTATTTATGATGATAAATAAAAAATTGGAAAATATTTCTATCACTGTTTACCAGAGAAGGGCTAAAACCTGACCAGTTCATTCAGCAGGATACTAAAAACTGTCAGATAAGAGAAGGGGTCCTAACTGTAACAACAGGAAAAGAACTTGGACTCTTGCCTGTTCTGGTTGGCATGTGGGATTAACCCAATTGTTTTGGATTACTCCTCCATGCCACCCCATGAATGAGCAATTAAAACCAAGAAATGGGAAATGACTTGTTAAGACTTTTGTCCTGTCCACTTGTTTTTGTTGTATGCCTTCAGGTCATTTCCAAATTATGATGACTCTAAGGTGAAACTATCAGAGGGTTTTCTGGAGCTGAGAGTGTGTGACATTCCCAAGGTCACCCAAGTAGCTTTCCAAGGCTGAATGGGGAATCAAACTCTGGTCTCCAGAGTTATAGTCCTACACTCAGACCCCTCTGGATAACAACCTCTCTTTAATACAAATATGAGCCTTATATTTTAGTAAACGGCTATAGGAGTGATTTTGTTTAAGGATTCATTTTGTGGTTTGATGTTAGGTGATGCCAGAGCCAGGAACATTAATTCTGAGAAACAATTGATAACCTTTTAAAAAAAAGAAGAAGAAGAAGAAGAAGAAGAAGCTTGTTAGTTCTGATATAGTTATAATTATTATGTAATACATTACTTTCTAGCTCCCTTAAGTTTTATTTAAAATATTGATGAAATGGGCCACACACAATCATTATCCTAATATGCCTCCTGTAATGAAGTTCTGGGGGAGTGTCTGCCTGGGGAACCAGTGCAGCCTGCCAGGCAACCAGAAGAACAGCTCAGGAGAGAAACCCAACCTACTAGTGTGTGGGAGGTGCTTAGGGCTGAGAGACAAAAAGAAAAGCCACGTACCTGTGGATATTTGGATTCCGCCAGTAGGAGTCTAGCGAGGACCTAGGGAGCAGAGTCTTTCACTGAGCCAGGCTGTTTTGTGGCTGTTTTGAAAGGTTTAGTTCTCAGTGGAAACCAAGTGAGAGGCAGAAGAGTAATTGAAGATTAGTAGGATCTGGTTAGAGAGTGTGACCTAGAGTGGGGGGTTGAGTGGGAGTTTAGCCAGAGGGCTGTTCTGTGATAATGTGCATTTCATGAAAGTCTAAAGATATAATTGAACTGCATATAAACTCCAATATGCAATCTTATTTTTATTGTTATCTTAATAAATGTTATACTTTATCTTTGTAAACATTGACTCAGTTGAGTTGTATAAAGTGTATATGGTAATACAGAAAGCACACTACTGTAAAATTAACAAGTTTTTCCAAATAAACATTGAATGCACTTGCTCTTTTACACAAAGGTGGTGGTAGAGTGAGGGAGGCAAAACTATGTGGTAAAGAAAAGATGCCTTATCAGATTTGGAATTGTCACACCAAATTTGGGAGAAGTAAGGGCCTGCAACATTTCCAATCAACATTTTAAAGCAACAAGGAAACACATTCATTCAGACTTATTCTGTGGGGTTAAACAGAATAGATTCATGAAGCAGATCCCCAAAAGGGTTACTAGAAGTGGATGTTTTTTGGTAAACCCCCAATTTAGAGTCTGTCATAATAGCTCACATCAAGACGTCAGGAGAAACAAACATTCACTGTGTACACATTTTGCCTGGTTCAGCCCATTACAGCCCTTGGATTTCTATGCATTGGAACTGAAGGAAAAGAGGGATAGAAAAACAGTGTGACAGTTAAACTGACAGTGTGAATTTGGCCATATAGAATAAGGACAGTAGGAAGAGGTGGGCCTTGAACATCTGCTGGCAGTTTGGTCAGCTGATGGCATCACTCATTTCCCCATGTTATGCCAAAATGTGGAGCTCCAGCCAACAAAACTGTGACCGCTTTATTCCATCTAAGATACTTCCTGCCATTGTGCTGCTTCTCTCCTGCCCTCTACCCACACCTACACCCACTTTAGATGCTGGGGCACAACTTGCATGAGAAAATGGCTGTTTACAGTACTGGGGCAAGTTGGATGGTAGACATTTTCTCTGTATTTCCCACAGATCCCAACAGGAACTATGAAAGACAGGGTAAAATTTATCTCCCCTTCTGTCCAGGTGCTGTAGACAGGTATCTCCTCTACCATGGCATGAATTCAAATGACAGCCACATGTGTCTATAGCCAGCCAAGGCTACAGTTTTTATATCTACTAAATGATAACCGTACCTCCATGTGGAACAAGGAACAGTTTCTCTTTAAAACACAAGACCAGAAAAAGCCCTAAATCCAGATATACTGAACATTCCCCCTACTGTTTCAACTCAAAAGATGACTCTACATTTTCAGAATCCTGTCCCAATTATATTTCATTTAATAACACTCAGGATCTTTTATTTGGAAAAAAAAATTGCTGGCAGGGGGAAATGAAATGACACGATTTTATGGGATCATTCATCAAGAACTAATTGAAGCTTTCATACAGTTTAGTGCTGATAAAATGTTGGTAACAATAAACAATAACAAAATTCGCCAGAGAAGGATTTATTTTGCCGTGATGAAAATGGTTCACTTTCATCCTGGGGATTCCTGGTTAAAAAGAGTCTCCAATTTAAAAAGGGATAAGCCCAAGCTCTTCTGCATAATGACAGGATGGAAGCTGTGTCAAATGTATTAGTATTGCTCCAGTGGAGCTATTCTCATTGTAAGCATTCGCTATTGTGTGAGACTGAGGGAGGATGCATAGCCACCAACAGGATTTTTTTTTGTTAAAAAAAATTTGGATTAATTTAGGAAAAAACCCCCAGCTCTTGTGTAGTTTTAACCAGAAAGTAGAGTTAATGATAACTTTACTATATATAAGCAATATATTAGCTAATCACCTTTATATTTACTTAAAAATATCATTTACTTGTCCTAAGTAATCCAACTTATTGTAGGATTATTGGTTTTCTCCCTGCTCTGACTACATCCTGCAAACATGATGTGAGTGTCACATTATGCAAAATGCCAAAATAAACGCTTATTCCATTTGCTTTCTTTTTTGGAACATAACATGAAATGTCTTTTATATATTTAATTGGGTTGTGTACCAGATATTGCTCATCTGAGTAAATTAAAATGTGTTGAAAATAAGCATAGGAAAAAAATAATACATGATCATGTATTATTTAAAAATAGATTTAAAGGGCTGAGTGGGGTGAAAATACACATCAGTTTAAGGAATCCAATACCCGTATATATATCTGCTCAGAAATCAACTCCATTGTTTTACAGACAGCTGACTCCCAGGTAAATGTGTGGAGGATTGTAGCCTCAGTTTAATGATTAGCCTTAACACAACACATGAAATGTGCTCTTAATAAGGAATTGTGTTTTGTATTGTTTCTATCATGCTGAAAAGTAACATTGTTCAAGATATTTATGCAGAAAAACAAGCACAACTTTATATAAAAATAAGAGTTTCTGCAAAAAATGTTTAACATGCTATTTTTATATTTATTCACATCTTGATATTATTGCACACTGATCTCTAAAGATCACCCATCTGACTTAATTGCTCAGTTTACTCCACTGAAAGGCATAAAGACTGAGCTGAATGTACTTCTTTTCACACAGTGGAGCTTGAATAGCTACCTTAGGTGTTGCTTTTTCAATTTTGTAGCTCCCGCCTTCCCTCCTTCCCTCCCTCTTGTGTGAACTGTCAAGAGAACTTTTTGTTATAGAGGGACACATAAACATTGGATAGAATCCTCTTGATATCTTATGTATGGGTGAGTTCCCCTGTGGAAGTGGCTGGACATATTTGTCTGATGTGGAATGTCTGCCTTCAGTTCAAGATTATGGAAGTAGAGTTGCATGTGTGGTGCCATTGAGTGTGCATAGGAACATATGCATTTGACTGTGCAATATTGCCATTCGGTACAAAGGTTACATAGCATGATCAGTGAAAAAATGCATATGAAGAGATGTATGCTATACACCTCTAATGTAGGGTCTGATTTAGGATCTTGGCCATTACAATATAAATAAGTAACCGTGATTGTTTAAAAACAAACTTCCATAAGCCTACAGTTCTTTTCTAGTGAAAACTGCATAAGATTGCAGTGTAAATTTGCACTGCATGAGATTGCAGTGTAATTTTATGGAGCAAGTGGCATGATTCCTGTGTTTTTCTAAAAATGCTTGGGTTAAAAACATTGTGTTTAATCATAAGCTTTGAATTATAGAAATTCAGATGATTTAAATTTCTCCTGCAGAAGAAAATTGGTCAATTGGGGCATTACTAAAGATTTTTCTATTTGAAAATGAGAATAAGGATTTATCGGATAAAGACCTCATATCACTTATGTTAAGTACAACAAGGCTAGAAACAGTAAAAATTTGCAAAAAAAGAAAAGAAAAGAGAATGTATCAATTAAGAATTGGATAAACAGGATATGGGCAATAGCCTTATCAGAGAAGTTAACTTGTAAGTTAAGATTAGCAAAAGGAGATACAAAAGAAATTCATGTGGAGATTGTATGGAAACCATTAATTAGTTTTATGTGTCAAAGCAAGGGTGAATTTAGACCACCAAATATTTAAGTGAAATTTCAGTTAGTAATTAGATAATATTATGTAATAATATGCAATGAAATAGAATAAAATATTATGTAATAATATGCAATGAAATAGAATAAATTATTGTTGCAAAGGGTATGACAGGGTGGGATCTTATTGTGTATAATAAATTTTTGAGGGGAAGGGAAAGGGGGGTTCCCTTGGAACAAGGAGAAAACTTGTGATATTGTAATATTGCAATATTGGTTAATAAATGTAAGTTAAAAATAAAAATAATTAAAAATAATCAAAAAAAGAAAATTGGTCAATCATAGAATGAACTAAAGTCAACATCAGTAATCTATCCATATCTATATGGATATGGAGCTGGAGGTAATAAAACATATCTAGGGAATGAGAAAAATTGCAAAAACTGTATTGTGCTCTAGTCTTTTTGTGTGCCAGTGGTGGGTACACTCTGAGAGTTGAAGCACCAGAGGGCACGAGTCAGAGGCAAGGGCCACCCAGGGCCCTCTTAAGGGGCATGCACCACTTCTAGACCACATGATTCCCACCTCTGTTAAATACTAAGAGAGGAACCACAGGAAATATAAGCTGTGGCTAGAGACTGGACATGACTCCATTTTAAATCTCTTTAAGGCATAGAGCTATTTAAAAATGTGAATCATGTAATGACAAATGATATAAGTTGCTGTTTGGTGTCTCTGGGCTGCTTTATTTCTCAGTGCTTATGTAATTCAAGGTTAACCATAGGGAAAACATTTTGAAAAGCAGTTTTTCAGGACCATGGTCAGCACCAAGGGCAGATTTCATCCTTTCTGTTTGAATTGGCACCTTAAGTTGCTATTCTATTATCCTAAGTTTTTTAAAGGATCACATTTCAGCTTCAGAGTTCATGTACTTAATTCCCAAGATATTACTGGGCTGAAATGTGATAACTTTTCTTCAGTACTCATAAGGGCTGCATCTTTGTTCCCACTGATGTCAATGATATAGAACTTTCTTCACAGCTGTATCATAACAAACACTATAAACTGCACATCTAGTTATGTGTACTGAACCTTGGCCAAGATCTTGCATCAAGCAAGTAGTGCATAATGCTCTGTCAACACAGTTCCACATCCTCTCCCTGCCTTGGCAACCATGAAACCTTGAGAAGGGTTGTCACTACCACTGCCTACTAGTGGGGATGACATATATATATGGCTGAAATGCTGACTGAAAAATGAATGAGGGTCTGTGTAAACATCATTGGATGCCGTAAAGTTCCATGCTGCCTTGGAGTTGGCACAACTAACTTGGGAGTGTCTATGCTACAGAATGGTTTTAAATAAACCATTATTGTGACAGAATCCCTATCCAGGTTGGCAATTCCAGCACTTGGCCTCCTGTCACTCACCTTTGCCCGTTTAGCCTCAAGATCCCTCCCTGGATCTCATACTTGGGCCTCAAGGTGATTCCTATTATGAAAAAGTGGCTGTGTTAGTCACTGAGTTCAGTGTGGTAACTATGGCCTTATCAATGCTTAAATGGAATAGTCAGACATAGTTGTAGAACATAAAACAAGTACAGATGTATTATATAACAGATAAATTGAATGAGAAACTCCCAAACTCTTTCCTCATCCACAGCTCCCAAAACCCTATTCAGATCTCCCCTCTGTCTCTGACTGCCTTTGCTCTATTTATTTCCCCCCGTATTTGACTCTTTAACAGAAAAACTTCAAATATATCTATCCTTTTGCCTCAGTGCCCCCCCCCAAAGCATTCCAAAGTTTGTGATTGGCTGCTCCAACCAGGCTTTCCTAGCTTCTGCCTTCACCATTATTCATCTCTGTTTCATAATACTTTATGTTTTATGAGTGCCATTGTCTTTTTCATAATCTGACAGCTGCAAAAT
Source organism: Ctenosaura bakeri (assembly GCA_948474755.1). Lineage (NCBI taxonomy): Eukaryota > Metazoa > Chordata > Lepidosauria > Squamata > Iguanidae > Ctenosaura > Ctenosaura bakeri. Next base: position 14,763 of record CAOLHI010004837.1, on the reverse strand, counting down.
AATTCCAGTTTCCCATACCTCTAAGTATCTAGTAACAGACTTGTGGTCTTAAGACACAATCCTTGTCTTAAGACACAATTAGCTGGGAAAAGCCCCACTGATTCCAGTGGGACCTTTATGTAAACAGACATAGGATTGTGCTGTAAGTCAGCCTCAGAAATGCATGTTCATCACTTTCCTTCTCATTATTTCCTAGATGACTCACAGCTGAGCTCAGCCGACATGTTTATTCCCTTGAGTGACTCTGTCTGTGATTTTTGATTTGTGAGGGTTCATTCACACATGGCAGTTATGATCATTAAGTGATGGAACAGGCGTGTGTGAAAAGGTTCCTAGAATGTGGATTTCCAAGTTTGATCAATGCCCCATTCAGACTAAACATGTCTCTGAGGGGCAGGGCCATGCATACAGACTGTCTCCATTGTCCCAGTGCCCTTGGCCCACCACACTGAGTTTAGACTTTGCTGCATTGAGCAGCAAAGACTGAACAAGAGTTATACCTATGCTGGTATGAATTTGAGGAGTACTCAGCTCACAGATAGGGCCCTTGATAAAGTAAATAGAATTCACATTAAGGATCTGCTGCTCTGCACATCTAAACTGAATGGATGTGACAGGTATACTGTGGCATATGGTAACTGTGGTCTGTGCACATAGTCCCACATTCTGTTCAAATGTTTAGCCTGCCCTGTTCAGACCAAACAAGTGAGCAGGGTCAGAATTTGTCAAATATCCTCAAACTTCATTCTGTTTTATTTAGACATCTCTCCTACTATATCCCAGACTTTTCTGAATGTTATTCTACAACATAGGATCACAGAATCATACAGGTGGTACAGATCCCAAGGGAGCCCTGGTGGCGCAGTGGTTACATGCCAGTACTGCAAGCCACAAGGTTGTGAGTTCAATCCTGCCCGGCTCCAAGGTTGACTCAGCCTTCCATCCTGTCGCAGGTCGGTAAAATGAGTACCCAGCTTGTTGGGGGCATGTAAAAGAAATGTATCAAAATACATGCTATTTGTAAGTTGTTCGCCGCCTCGATCCATATGGAGAGGTGGGATACAAATAAATAATAATAATAAAAATATCTTGACCACCAACTCCTGCCAATGCAGGAATCCACAGTTAAAGCACCTCTGGCAGATGACCATCCAACCTCTTTTTAAAAACATCAATTAAAGGAAAGTCTACCACATTCCAAGTAGTTCATTTCACTGTCAAAAAACTTTTACAAGCAGGAATTGCTCCTTAATGTTTATTCCAAACAACTTGTTATTTGAATCTATTGCTTTGGGTGTTATCATCTGGAGCAACAGAACACGAGCTCATTCCTTCATCAGCATTATAGCTCTTCTGTTATTTAAAGATGACTAATCATATCACTTCTCATTTGTGCTGGAAACTTTCTTGGTTCTATAATCTTTCCAGTCTGATGGGTCAACAATTAACCAGCTCTACCCCAGCCCATCTTTTGAAGATGGGCTTAACATTTATCTGCCTTCTGTCTGTGGAGACCTCACTTATTCTCCAAAATTTTTCAAATTTTGAGGGTCTGAGATTAAACTTGCAAGATCCTTTAATACCCTTGGGTGGAGTTCATCTAGCCTGAGAGATACAGATTAATTTAAAGTAGCAAGGTGTTCCTATGCTACTTTTTTATCTATTGCAGGCTGTAAAAACCCACTCCCACATCTTTTATTGTATTTTTTCCTCATTGAGTACTATTTTCCCTTGGGAGAAGACAGAAATGAAGTACACATTAAGCAGTTCTGCCTTCTCTCTGTCAGCCATTAGCATTTCTTCATCTTCTCCATGCAATAGACTTACAATACCTGTTTGCTCTTTCTCTTGCAGTAAACATAGCTAAGACCCCTACCCCTTTTATTATTGTTAACTTCTTCTGCAAGACTGAGCTCATTCTGAGCTTTAGCCTCTCCTGACCTTTTCTCTACAAATATTGTCTATTTGTTTGTACTCTTCCTTGGTGATTTGCCCCCTTCTATTTCTTATACATGCCTCCCTTTTTAATCTCAGCTTATCTCAAAGCTTCTTATACATCCTGGTTTCTCTAGATGACCTCCATTTTTTCTTTTTAGTTTGAACTGTTTGTGATCATGCCTTTATGTTCATTTTATAATCCAAATAGCCCTCTGAGGTGATTGGTGGTAAAAATGGTTGGTCAATACTGTGAATAGTTCTGGAGAAAGTTGAAGCTAGGCAGGTTCAGCCCTGGCTTGTTCTCTCTGCAATGAGCATTATTTCATGGTAGATTTTGACTTCTTCACCTGTATGGATACAAATACCTATGTTTGCCTTTTTGTTAGTTGCATGAATTATTTTAAAAAAATACCTCTGCCCCACAACATTTTAGAATGAATTCTGTTTTCTTTTTTTAAAAAATGAAATCATTTAGTGAATAAGGGGATCCCAGTCTTATATATTAATTGGTGGTTTTCAAAGCACCCCTAAATATGCCAAGGTAATAATCATGTTGCATAACTATGAAGAAAGAGCCACATCTGCTGCTATGCCTTGGCTTAAGTGCAGAAATCTGTCTGTCATGATTTTGAGCTTGTTAAAGCTAACCCATAACAGGCTGCACTTTCCTTACTGTTTTAGTTTTTAGTTGACATGCCTCTCTCATTTCCTGGCATAAATTTTCACTTCCACATAACAATGCACAATGAGATAATTATTAGGTATTTTCTGTTTGCAGTGGATACTTGGAAGGCAGGATATCAGATTTGTGACTCAGAGTCTGAGGTTCCACAGTCTCTCTTGCTAATGTAATATCTGCCCAGCAAAGGCAGAGGGAGACTCCAAGGGAAAGGTGCCAGCAGTGAGGAACAAGCTCTTGAGACTGGCTCTCCCCAAGTGCACACACATCCGTTAGAGAGAGATAACAATTCAACCAGTAATTAAAAACATGTAGTATCTTTAGACAATCCTCCTAACTTCTATGGTTCTTACTAAAGATTTCAATTGATTTTTGAGATGAAGTGCAGATTTCCAGCATTATATTTATGTCACTTCATTTGCATGCTAAGTATATGACATTTGCATTTTCTCTAAAGCATCTGCATAGACAAAGATGTATGTGGATAATATGGCCTTACAGGACTCATAAAATAAGAAGCATGAAACACGTTACGTTTTTAAGAGAACCCCCATACCACACTTAGTTTGTCACAGCAAAAGTATTAATACTGATTTATTGAAAACACGAAAATGGACAGAAAGAGAACTGGAAAGACAAAGGACTGTGAAGTATAATATGGAATAATGATGAATATTTAGCAATTTTGTACCATGAACTGACTGAGAATGTTCTCTTCTTGCAACTGTCCATGTCACATTCCCTAGTGCTTTCAAGGACCATGTTAACCATCCTATGAGCCCTTTTCCTCACTAACTTTGTCTTTTCTGAAAAAAAAAAAAAAAAATCTCATTGCAATTACAATGACTAGGAAAGTATCCAAACTGTAGGCTTTCCATCTTTGGCCTTTAAGCACAAGCCAATTTGTTTCATCATTCTTTGCATCTTGCCACCTTAAAACATCAACAGGAGAAAGTGTTATACACATCTGATGTGAAGCAAATAGATAAAGTGTTTAAGCTCCAAGTCAGTTCCCTTTAGGACAGACATAGTATGATTTGTTAACTATTACAAGTCAAATACTGGAAGAAAGGTTTTGATAGTTATCTGTATCAAGGTGGATGATGGCACACAGTATGGAATTTTGTACAATTTCTGTGCTCCTTTTAAGCACAGTTTAAAATCAGCTCAAAAAGAAAGACCAAAGATTCTTCAGCTTGCAACCCATATCTTACCAACTGGACATCGTTCCTAGAAATTGAAAAAGTTATTTTGGGCACCACTCCCCAAAACTAAAAAACCTCCATGCTAGTTTGGTGATTTGGGGAATTCAGGAAGTAGGTGGAATAAGGGAGTGTATTATACCATAGGCAGCTTATAACTGTTAGTTTTTTTAAAGTAACTTTTTATAACTTTTGAGAAATGAGAAAGTAACAAGTTATATTGGAGATTAATGATTTCCACATTAGTGGAGTGGATGATTTGTTCTAAATTTTAGTCTAAACTTTAATGGAATTATCCAATGTGCTGAACTTTATCTCCCAAATAAGTTCAACATCATGGATAGTTGGAATCATAGAATCGTAGAGTTCAAAGAGACCATAAGGGTCATCTAGTCCAACCCCTTGCCATGCAGGAATATATATTGATAAACATCAATGCATTCCCAACAGGTGGCCATCCAGCCTCTGCTTAAAACCTTCCAAAGAAGGAAAGTCCACCACATCCTGTGGTACTGTTGAACTGCTTTTACTGCCAGGACATTGGAAGAAGGAAACTTGACTAGTTCAGACATTTTCTACAGCACATGTTGTTCTACTTCATAGGTTTCATATGAGTCTTCTTGTGGGGTGGCAGCTGGTCCTTATCTAAGGATATGAAGCTTGAGATATTATGGAAGAAGGAGAGTCCATCTATGGTCTTTGCAAGTCATCACCTCCTACATAATGATTGTGTTGTTGGTTTTTTTTAAAGGTAGCTTTTTTCAGAAATTAATGGAGACTCAAGGTGTTTTCTGCTTTGGAAGAACTCATGAATGTGGAAAGAACATGAATGTGCTGCCTAAATACCCTAAAGGCGCCAGATCCTGTCTGATCTTAGAAGCTAGGCAGGTTTAGCACTGACTAGTACTTGGATGGGAGACTGCCAGTGAATGCTAGGTACTGCAAGCTATATTTCAGAGGAGGGAACTAACAAAACCACTTCAGAGTATTCCTTGCCTAAGAAAACTTATGGGGTCACCATAAGTTGACAAGTAAGTTGAAGGCAAATGCACAACAAAAAGGAGTGGAAGGAGCAGCCTAAAACCAATTTTTGCTATTCAGGTTGCTTTCTGCAAGCCTAACCCACCTTTTTGAATGTTTCTTGAAAGAATCTGAGGATGACAACTGATGAGTGACTGCCCAGTTGGCTATTTTGAGTATATGTTAGTTTACTGCTCACCTAAGCATTAGTTCCCTGCTCTCATTAATTTGCTTTGCAAATATGAACTAGGTAAAAATTGGCTATGTCAAATAGGCTTCAGCTTGTAGCTTAAGTACCAGCAAGATCCATCTGGAACATTAGCAGGGGCTCAATTTCACTGTAAAAGTGTTAGATCCAGGTGAGAATGTCCACTTATAATTAATATTTCATGAGGGATTCTTAATGACATCCCTTCTGTAGCTGTTTTATTATTGCTTTTGCTAGACAAACCTCCATAATCTGTGTTTTTGCTCACTTTTCCCCCCTCCAGCAGTCTAAAAGCATATATGCTAATAAGGGCCATGAAGCATTTCTCCTTAACAAGATTAGTCCCGTAGGTTTATATGCATATGTGTTATCTGCCCGTAAGTCCTGCGTGTTTACAGTACGCAGTACATTTTATAGCAGAGCTACTTGATAGAAAAATTAAGATTTAACCTCCTTTCTGACAAGGTTGCATTAGCTTCCTTAGTTTTGCTGCCCCCACCAGCCCCCAGCAGTCTCAGGCTTAGCTAACTGGGCAGTATTTGTACAAACTGATTTTCAGGGCTGTAGAATCACACAAGTATTCATCAGCTTTAGAGAAGATGATCCTCCACTGTCAAAGATCTCATGCAAACAAAAGAAGACACTCAGTCCCTAGACTGCATCACATTCCTCTTCATGTACTGGAGGGAAAATGGGGTGACAAAAATGTGAGTTATCACTCCTGGAAGCCTCCACAAGTAGTTATTCACCTTTTAAACATTTTGCAAACCCATGTACCTATTGCCTATTAATACACTCTTCAATTTTTACCAAACTGGAAGTGGACCTCTGACTATTTCCTGCTCCCTCCCCATTTCCTTATATGTGAGGGCTTGGAGTAGGTTTTAATTCTTCCCATCAACCATGTTGGCTGAATGGCTAAGCCTAGGTCAGGTGAAATGAGCGATTACTTACAAGCTGGCTGTTTCAACATGCAAAGCCACAAAGAGATTGAATCAATCATGTTATGAAGGAGGGAAGGACAACTTCTAAGTGTCTAGAAGGCCTTTTTTTGTTTTGTTTGTAAGAAACAGGAATTGGATGAAGAGACATGTTTTTTAAAGGAAACACACCTCTCCATCTGCAAATGTGACAACTCCTCAAAAATAGAACATGCACACCCTACAATCTCGTGGTATCAATGGATACTATAAATTTACCATATACCTTGAATTTAGTACACAGAAAGGCTCATTGTTTAAACTGACATGAGAATGTTGCACTGATAGCATGCTAATGTACAGTATATATATTTTTTTCCCTTACTTTCTGCAAATCAGTAAAAGTAATAAAAGTAGGAACATGTAGGATTTTTTTGTATGTGTATAAAACAGTTCTATATTTGCAAGAAGACCATTTTGGAAAACTTTTGCAGATACCAGTATAAGAGTGCAGTGTAAGAGGCTGACTGGGCAGGGGAAACATCCACTCTGAATATTTCTATTGGCTGCCCTCCTTAAAATGGGTGCTTTGAAGGACCACAGATGCATGCAGCCTCTTTAAAGGACTACGGATGTATGATACTCAGGGTCATCCTTCTTTTGCCTAAATGGGAGAAAAAGAAATCATGCCATTGTGAAAGATGAAATATTACCTCTTGATGTGAAAACAGAAGCCACAAAAATGCCTCCACTCTGTCCAGCAGTCCATGGCAAATTATACTTTCGTAAGGGCACATATGCCATCACAATCATATGTATGTTGCCTTCATTTATTGTGTCTACAGACCAATTTTTATTTTGTATCCCCAAGTATTTGCAGTTATGAAATCTGTGCACTCATAAATTGAAACCTGTTATAGTTATACATGAAGATGGTCCTTCTTTGTATGGTTTAGAAATTAAGTCAGGGATGCTTAAATGAAATCTACCAATTAACAAAAGATGGAATAATGTGTTTCCTTCCACCATGCAAATGTAACAAATTTTCAAAAATGGAACATGCACAAAGCCCACAATCTTACATATGGTTCACTTGAACTCTTGACTTTTCGTGCAGCAAACAGAGAGTTCAGTATCCATTGTTGGCTTCTGATGTGCAAAGTAGTGGTGATGTTGAAGGAGATTTTAACAGGGGAAAAGGAGGCTGGAAGCAGAGGTGTGTGCCTCTGAACTCATCTTTAAAGCACTCCTTGATTTCCTTCAGCCACGACTGTTGAACTTCCCTGTTTATTATCTTTTCTTTAAAAAAAAATGGCGGAGGGATTTGAAATCCTTGCATGTAGATTCCAGTGTTCATCTGTCCTGTACTGTGACCTTGTACAAAGTTTCACAAGAAAGTTGCAGCAGTTCCATTCCTTACCATACATATATAGGTACTGATTGAAAAGAGGAGAAAAGTTTGTAGCTAGCTCACAATATGCTTGGCCAAATGCTGAGAATTTGGGCCTATTGCCTATTAATAGAACCACCACTAGGCATCTGCTCTCCTGACTTTAAATTTGTGTGCCCCAGCACTGAGCAGCATACCAGCCCTAAGGAGCTACACTTGCCAGCATAGTAATTGTTTAATGTCCATGCAACACAATGGAAACAATGCATGTCTTGGACATTTTATTGTCAGGAAATTAAATATGTTGCACGCCAAGAGTATTTAGTTGCCAATTTTGTGGCCTGGAAATAAACCTATGAAGTGCAGAGTATAACCTGGTGTAAACTGTAAGGTATATCATACATGTTATGAGAGATAATACAGAAGGCTAGATGTATGAGAATGTGTGTATATGTATCATTGAGAACCTAGTGGTACCTGGAATCTGGGAGCAATGCCTACTAGACTCTAAATAAGATAAGAGATGTGACCTGTAATAACCTTCTAGCACTGTGAGGTGTGAGCAGATGTGACTGAGAATAACCCCTGAACAAATGTAATAGTGGATGGCAGGCAGCCAAAGGCTTCTAGTATACCATGATCTTTAGATATGAATCTCTTACTGTACTGTGCCTCATAGTTAAGGAGCTCTGTTTTGATTGGATATCATAAATGTGGGAACCATCAGCGCTTTTTTTCTCATTATCTTGAATGGATAACTGTTAACATGGGTGGGTCTGTGGAAAAAATAAACAGAACCAAGACAGAGTCTTTCGTCCTTATGAAAGTATAACATCTTCATGGCCATATGATGTAATATAATGAATGTATAATGCTTTACATGCAATGGAATGTAATGAGATGAAAGCAAAAGCCTAGACAATGAGATGTCTGTGTTTCTCCCTAAGGAGACTATATATGTTTATATATCAATAAATGCATATAATAAACAGTCTAAAAGATTACCAAAGAGCCTTTTCATTTCCCATATAAACATCCCAAGATTTCAATACTCAATGTATAAGTAGAATATTGCCTGCCAGGTTTTCACCAATAGCATGAGATGGTCACTTAGGAGGCTTGAAGATGATACTGGGACCCCAGAGAATTCAGATTGGCTGACAATACGTCCCCCACCACCCCCACGTGACAACCAGTGGCGGGGGGGACGTCCTTTGCCGCCCTCCTGCGAGAGGAGAGCGGTCTCAGGGAGGAGGCGGGGCTGGAGGGGGCTATTTAAGGCCGCCCCTCCTCTACCTTGGCCTCTTTCGGATCTCGGCGACCCACCCTCCCTATGGTTTCAGTGTAAGATAGCTGGTCGCTTCGGGGCCAGGTAGGAATCCTCCCCCCCCGTTTGGGGTTTTTTTCACCTACCCTACACTGAGCCAGGGGTTGAGTAATTGGCTTCTCAGGGTGGTGTCTTAATTTGGTACTAAATAGGTCTCCACAGCTAAACTCTCAGTCATCAGGCCGGTATGGGGGGGGGTCTAAGGGTTTGGCGAGTACCTATGGCACCCTTTGGTGTAGGATAAATCCTATCCTTGAGGGGGGGCCCTGGGCTCACCCCACTCGTCCTGCACCGGGGGGATGGGTTTTCGGGGCTCACCTCCCAGACAAGGGCTGGCCAAAGTCTTAATCCACCTTCAGCGGTTGGCTTTGGAGCCTGGTATCTCGCTCCAGGCTAGGGAAGATGGTTGGGACTTGACCCTTGCCCTAGTCTGTACATGCTGTTGACCCCCCCTTTTCCTCAGGTCAGAAGTTCAAGTTCAAGTTCATGTAAGTTCAAGTTCATTTCCCTCTTGATGTTAATTAGGCATATTAATAAATTGCCCTAGTTCAACTCAAGGCCTGTGTGAGATCTCTTCATTTCGTGGGTTGGGTGGCAAATAGTAAGGACCCTCAATCTCTCAGCCTAAAGAGATTGGGTGGGAAACTACACTGGTTTAAAGTGGCTGCTATATGCTAATACACTAACCTAGACAAGGTGGCAGCTAACGTTTTGTCCCAAGAATGAGAAAGAACAAACAGTTATATTTATGCTCAAAAGCTTCAGTTCTGTATCATACCAGATCTCACACAAATATTTTGCAAATTATTGACAGTGCTAGCTGTATGCTGGTGTTACAAAGCTAATTCAGAGTAAAGGGAACAGCAGGAGGGAAGTAAAAAGGAGGTCATTTCTGCACTATGGTCCCATCCTGGCATTGGGATGCATTGAAGCCAGTCCGTGATGCGATGCATGCTACTGCACTTCATCACGATCCCACTCCTGTAGCGTCCCCAGCTGTTGTGATCATACATTATACTATTAGCAGAAAAAATCTGGTAATAGGCCCCTTTTGCATACCAATTGTGCCAGCTGGGGCCATGTGGGAAGTGCAGAAGTGCTATCAAAACACTTCCTTCCTCAGTACAGCACCGGAAGAGGCCAGCTGCACTATGGAAAGAAGACGTGTGTCGTGGCCACTACCATCTGCCAGCAGGTGGCCAGATGTGGAGGAGAGCATTTTGGGACACATTCCCATCCCAACAAAGGCACTGCCGACACGATACTGAGACATTGTGGAATGCAAGTAAGGTGCAGAAAGGGCCTGAAACTTATGGGTATTTAATAGCAAACATTTTAATATGTTTTGTGAATATTAAAAATATATTTATATTAAAATTGTTGTTAACTAGCTGCCAAAGTGGCCAGTATCTGCACTATTATTGGTTGATGTCTAGCTACTGGATCTTGCTAATATTGGTTGATTAATATGTGCTTATCTTCACTTTCAGGATATGTCTTGTTATCGCTTAATCTCGCTTAGTCTCAGAATGTGAGTATGTAACATCTGGTGCTTTCACTACCAACTTCATGCAGCTGTTGAAGGAGAACTTGTCTATGCAAAGTCATTGCCACAAATAACAACAACAGTCCTGTATTTCACAAATTTTCCAAGTATTAAATCCTATGGTCATCATTGTATATTATGTCAGGAAATTTCACAAGTTGTATTGTATGAAATTGTACTTTTGTTTGCCTGCCATGAAGTCAAATAAAATGATCAGAGCAGCAGCAAATGATTCTTGCTATGTACACATGTTTCAGTTTTGAAAGTGGGAGCCATTTATTTAGAAATCTCTGGTCATATTAAATATAAAAGCAGTTTGCAAGTTGTAAAATAATTGCATCCATAAAATGCTAATATCTAAACAAGCCCAGCATTCTGATAAGTTTGGAGTAGGGGAACTGGTGGGAGGGGGGAACTGGTGCCCCATGGCTACATAATCCATAATTGTCACTGGGATCATAGAACCTGAAGATAGAAGACAGAAAGAAAAGCTGATGGAGTTATAAAGGAGGATATGTATCATTATGCCAGTAGAATTCCACTCTGATAATGATAATTTCCTTTCCTTGTCTCCTTGCATCATCCTCCATGCTCCTCAACTTCTGTTCCTGCATTTCTTGTAACTCTCTGGAGCAATATGGAGATATGGGACATGCATCGCAGATGAAAGGTGGAATCCATTTTGCCAGTAGCTGCTGTTCTGCTGATGATTGACTGAAACCCCACAAATCATTCCATTTCAGCCTGAGAGGGAATTATTTTTATTTGTTTGTTTGTTTGTTTATCTTCTTCAAAGAACTTTCAGCTCTCTCCATTCACCTGTATGCCATACACAATTCTGATAAAATATCACAATATTTTTTTGTTTGTGTTTAAAATGCATAGGTTTTTTTTAAAAGATGAGAGAACTTTGTTGCATGCACAATAGGTTTCTATTACTTAATAAACAGCTTTGGAATACCTAGCTCTCCCCTTCTCTAAAACAACAGATTATGGGTGCCCAACACAACTCTGTTACAGGTATTTGTGCTTATATTGTATTTATTCCATTGTTGTGTATCTTCATGTCATTTCTGACTTATGGTGACTCTAAGGTGAACCTGTCATGGGATTTTCTCAGCAGAATTTATTGAGAAGGGGTTCGTCCTTGCCTTCCTCTGAGACTGAGAGAGTATCTCTTGCCCAAGGTTACCCAGTAGGCTTCCACGGCTGAGTGGAGATCTGAACCCTGGTCTCCCAGTGTCCTAGCCCAACACTCACACTACAACACGACACTGGATCTTGTAATTTATTTATTATACCTTTGTCTCACCTATCTACTAAAAATAGCCCTCAAGGCATCTAAAAAACATCATTAAAAGGAATTAAAGAAAAATTAAGGACTGGTTAAAAACAGACTAGGCATTAAACTGTTAAAGTCATGACAATAACACAAAAAACTTATAATAATCTATGCGTGTATCACAAGAAAATATATAGGAAAGTATATCTTGGATTAGAAAACCAATTTGCAACCACTGAAGTCTTTCAACATCCAGACCAGCACAATGCCAATGCTGGTTATCATATAGGCTGCCACATTTTTCTCCAGCTGAAGCTCCTTGACACTCTTCAAAGGCAGCTCCACAAACAGCTTGTTGCAGTAGTCTAAATGTGATGTAATTAAGGCATGGGTGACTCATGCCCTGCTAGATTGACTCAGAAAAGATATGGCTGTTGCATGCACTAAGGAGAGCTTAACAAAAATACTCTTCAGCATAACTGACACCTGGAAGTCCAGGGATAAAGCAGCCTCAGGGAGCATTCCCACGTCATGAACCTGACCTTTCAGGGAGGAGTTCAACCCCTTTCAATATATTCTGAGTTTTTCTGAATATAAATTCAGAAGACAGTGACTTGTCAGGTTTTGACTAATCTGTACAAAATGCTGCTTAAAATCTGGGTGAAAGGATCGATATGAAGAAGAATCAATACTTTAATCAGCAACTTAGCAAAAATATATCTTGAAGGGAAAAAAAACATTATTGGGAAGTGATATCAACAAGGCTTCCCACTCCCATGAGATGCAATGCTGAGGATTAAGTTGGAGCTAACCCTAAACTGAGGTCAAAATGCTGGCTTGGACACAATGCTTTCTCACATTTGGAACTGTCGGATGCTTTATCTATCCATGGCATCTCTTCCCCTTCTCCCCACTCCCAAACAAAAGGAGATGAGATGTGAAATGCCTAATATGTAATCAGCCTTTAGGAAACCCTTTATGCATTTCATTTTTGTTCATGTATATAATTTCTACATGCCAAGTCCCTTGTGTTTTGTTTGAGGGTTGCCTTATCTATTGCGAGCCAATAATGCATTGAAAGATTCCTCATGATGATGTGTGCACTGGCATATTATCTTGTTGAACTATTCAATTAAATATGATAATGTTGAGCATATTGACATAGTTAAACACTCAGGTGAATGAGCAATTCACTGTGAAGTGTAGAAATATTTAACGTCATCTGCATGCCTCCGAGAAATCTATTTTTTAAACAACACTTCAGGGTTCAGGAAGAGGTTTTTTTTCCCCTTTCTTGCACTCAGAATACAACACTCAGAATACAACACAGTTGAAAATTTACTAAAATACCTAGATACAAATCCCAGTAAAGTGAAGTCTACTTGAAGGTGCTGAGGCCAGTTCCCACCACTATTAGATGATAGTGGATGGCCTCAATCCACAACTGCTCAGTGTAGCATAAATATCCACATGTAGGCCTATGCTACGTTGAGCCATATATGCCCCCCAACTTACTATAAAGCCCCTGAAGCTGTCCCACATAGCCCTTCCACGCTTCATGGCAAGCAGGCAGGTTCAGAGAAATGTCTGACTATGTTCTCATAGCCAGAGGTGAAATTATGGCAGTGCTGAGATCTACCAGGGCCTTCAAAGGATCTCAGTACTGATGTCACCATTTTGCATCTGGCTATGGAGATGCTTCTTGGAGACTGGCTGCTCACCACAAAGCACAGAATGACTGTGCGGGGCAGCTACAGAGGCATTTAAATAAGTCTGGGTTGAGGCTTTGGGCACTGCAGAGGGGGAAAGGAAAACTAAACTTCACGAACTCACCCAGATATCAGAAAATAAAAAGGAAGCTGTATCACAAGAGGAGTGAAGATGTCCTCTTTAATTTAAAATCACAGTGTAGTGTTCTTATGTCTTCTCTGTTAGAAAAATAAATAATCAGGTATTTGTAACTAGTGACTTCCAAACTTTGCACATTACCAGTGAGACAGCTGCATGGGGGTGCTACTTTTGTGTTTCTTGCAACATCTAGTTCTGCCCTTAGAATTTATTTACTGTTATTAAAAAGATGAGTGAAAATCATACCTTTGCATGCTTTTCCACAAGGTTTGGGATAAGAACTACCAAAAAAAAAAGGGGGGCAGAAGAAAATGTGTGCATCTCCCCTGCGTCTTATTGTAATGTAGCAGAGGCTATGATCTCCTCTCAGGAACAATGCACATTATTTCTTTGTATTCTTCCCTTGTATATTAACCAGACATTCAGCTACCTTGAATCTCAATATTGGGAGAAAGACAGGGTATAAATAAAAATAAGAATGTAATAAATTAGGATGCATGACTTGTTTCCACCCCTTCTTCCAGTATTTCCTATTTGGCTAGGAAACCATTATCAAAATCAAACCTTACTTCAGACTCAAAAACAAAAGAAAATAGAAAAACATTCAACACATTCAACACATTCAAGTCAAATCTTTGTTCTAACCTAGTGATTCTCAGACTTTGGTCCTCTAGATGTCTTCAACTCCCATAAACCCCAGCCAGCATAGCTGATAGTCAGGACTCCTGGGAGTTGAAGTCCAAAGCACTAGGACACCCATAGGTTGAGAACCATCGTACTTAACTCATGTAATTGTTCTTTGCATTGATAACATGCTCTTCTTTTGACATTCTTAGAATACACAAATTATCTGGAAAGGTTTCTTTCTAAATTCTCCCTAGTCTGTGATCACCATGACTAGTCACTAGACTAACTTCTTCATAGATTTTTGATAATGTTGACCTTAAACCAGACATCTACATTGGAAATCAGATACTACTGCTGCACACTGGTTGTTTTGCCCTTTCCTGCAGGGCATGTGTCAGCAACTGTAATTGGAAAATTTCTCCAGCCCATGAATTTATGCCTATTGTGTGTGCCCTAGGGCTCCATCCTGAGCACCAAATCCTATACATGGGATGCCCTATTTCCTAATCTATTTAGTATGTGCATGCAACCATTGAGAGAGATTGTCTGAATATTTTGAGTGAGTTCTTTTGACACTCAGTTTTACCTTTGCATCTATGTTGGGTCTGATAATAGGTATCCAAAACTGGTTCTTGGAGTCAATATGGACTGGATATCAGCTAAAGAACTGAAGCTCAGTCCATAGAAGATAAGGTGCTGGTGGTCCATCTAACACTGGAGGGGATATTGACCTATTCAAATTAACAGGAGTACTGGGTGACGTTGATGAAGTTGCA